>JABFOV010005766.1:0-11568 GCA_022817685.1 Aradophagus sp. ZL-2020
ATACATAGAAAGATATATAGATGGAGTGAGTAGGATAATATATAAAAAAAAAAAATAATAATTATATATAAATATAAAATTATTATTATTTAATATATTAATAAATTATAATATAATATTTATATATAAATTTAATATTTTTTTTAATATTATTTAATATTTAAATAAAATTTTATAATATATTAATATTTTTTTAAGAATTTTTATTAATAAAATAAGAAAAAAAAAAAAAAAAAAAAAAAAAAAAAAAAAAAAAAAAAAAAAAAAAAAAAGAAAGAAAGAAATGAAAACAATAACGTTTTGCGGGCGGAATAGGAACGACAATGATATTATTCATTGAAAGTTTATAGAAACTAAAATAATTACCATGAAAGTTGAAATAGTAATCATAACTGTTTCTATCAATTTCTGAATAAACTGCACAGCTAGTGACGCGACCCTATTTCTTTTCTCAATGTAAATTTTTAACTCAATTTGACTAACTGAAAGTTGACAATTAAAATGGATGAAAGGATGCTGCTGCGTAATGCAAATTCTTGTTTATACAAAAATCTTGAATTTAGCATGTTGAACGAGAGGGACCATGTAAATGGCCATATTTAAATTTTAATACAATTTGTTTTAATCCTGTCATTGTTTATTTTCTCTAAGAAACATAATTTATCATCTCCTTCCAATACCGTAAAATTACTATAATGCTTCCATCTTGCGATTCAAGGTTGTCTACAATGATTTCAAATAAAAGCCTGTGAAAAGAAAAAACACGTTTCGAGTATTCAATCAATTACCTCGAATACGCTTTACTATTAATTGTATAAGAATTGTAAGTGTGGCCAATTAATGTAAAGTATATTTAATAAAACTCCATATCTATGCAGCTTATGATTTTTGTATCGCAAAAACCATGGCACTTTGCAAGATTTTTTTTTAACAAAAAGTTGTGATCTTTGAACTAGGAAATGATTAAACGAACAATATTTGAGCTATCTAAATGACTTAAATTTAAACGACATTAAAAAATGAGCAAAGATTAGCACATATCAAACATTTTTCAACTCAACATCTCATATAAATGCAAATACTGACGTTTCTAAAATTTTTCAGATGCCCCAATTTTCATAAATGTTTCAGATGTCCTAATTTTTTGCGACTTTTTTTTTCGTTCAACTCTCTATGATCTCTAGTTTTCACAACTACTTCTCCCCAATTTGTCCAAAAATAATTTCTTTGTGCCGATTCTCATAAACCCGTAGCCTTAGCAAATCTTGTGGATATCTTATTTACCACGGGACTCGACGAATCAAGCCGGCTGTCGCCAGTCGATTACGAGATCTATACATTGTTATTATGGATATGCAATTTGGTGCGCCCGGTAAACGGTCACGGAGGGATGCTCAGCTGTGAAAACAGATCGTCGCGCACGTGCGAAGCCCAGTGGGTAAAGCGGTGGCAAAGCGGTCGCCGGGAACGCGCACGCGCGGGTCGGGGCCGTGCTCCGAAAAGTCAGCAGCCAGTCATCGCTAGCTGGCCGGATCGTGCGTGTTTTCGAGCGCGAGCAAGCTTATCAGTCAGCCGTCCTGACGCGTCATCTCCTCGCCCTGGCCGCTCATCGGCTCGACAGTCGTTCGACCAGTGATACTGCCTTCCGCTCCACGACCCCGGGGTCAGAGTTGATGCGAACGTGTCGTCTATGTGTGTTAAAACGCGGCTACTTGTACGGACCAGTCCGGAGTATCCCATATATCTTGAGTAAGTTTGCCACTTCCACCGTCCGGGATTTACGTACGACAAGTTCTATAGATATACAAAATTGAAATCCGGAAAATTGTTGTACTTGTTTTTAAATTGCAAAAACGTAATCAAATATTACATATAATAATAAAATTAAAGCAAAACAGTTGAAAAAATGGTAATATTGATATTTTTTATTGCAATGAAGAAAAAGGCAGTTCCTTTGAAAATTTGTTAATTATGTGGATGTATATCTTCCCGTAAGAGATTTTTTAATCGAGATGAGCAATGATGATGAATTTGGCAAATTTTTTACAAGATAACATTTTATTTTTCCTTCCTTTTTCTGCAATAATGCGCTATATATTTTGCGACCAGCGAAAACATTTTTATAAGTTAGAAACAATATAATTATATAAGTTATAAACAATTTTATAAGTTCGAAGTCGCTAAAAAAGACGTTGCAATCTTCACATTCGTAGAAGACATCTTTTTATGACGCATTCCGACTTGTTGAGTTTAGGTTTATTAACTGCGAAACAGCGCTTCGGGTTTTCGCTTTCGTTCGAAAATTATTACGAATTCAGTTTGATTTACATTTTGTTTATTTTTAATAGTTCCATAACTATAAAACAATTCAAATTTTTGAGAGAAAGTGTATGTGAAAAAAAAAAAAAAAAAAGATACTTCACTCGACTGTTACCTAAAAAATTTAAAACGCTTAATCGTGTTTTAGAATCGTTGACAAACACGTTACGTTTTAAGATACTTGTTTTTACAGTGTGTTTCTAAATGTATTTATTAGAACCTAAAAACGACTTGTTATCTCGTAACATACAAATTGACCATTAACATCGAAATAAATATCAAATGTAGGATTTTTTATTGAATTATAGAAAACAAAAATTGATTTATTTATTCGTATTATCAAAATAATACATTCAAAAAGATAATATAAAATCTTGTTATTTATTCATGAAAACAAAACTAAAATGACAATAAAATGAAAAATTAAACAAAACAGGTGATTTTTTCTAATTACTAAACTTATTTCTGGATCATTTCAAAATATTATGTATGTAGTCATCTTGATTGCAATGTAATCAGTAAAAAATATATTAATTAATCAATAAATATATTTATTTTTTAACATTTCTAATACACATTCCCGTCAATTTGTCTATTAGTCTTGAGTAAAGCATAGAACGTTGAGTTTTTTATCATATTATAAATCAATTAAAGTGTTAAATAGACTTCCTTAATGTTTCGAAACAATTACTATCAGCCTTCGATAGCTGTACTTCACTTTATATTAGATTCGGTAGCAGTTGCAGAACGTTGTTTACACTATTATAACAACTTATCCTAAACCTGTTCGTTACTTGAAATGAGCGACCTTTACTTATTTATACAAATGTTTTTAAATGTTATCAATTATTATTTAAATTACACTTAAGTTAAACAGTTTTCAAATATTCATTCAGCCAATTTTTTTTCCGAAAAAAAGTTAGATAACTTACATTTATTAAAATACCTCTAAATTCTAATAGTATAAGTTATGATATTTTTATGATAATGATCATAATTTTGGAGTAAAATTGTTCTCAGTGTACACACAATAATCAATCTAGATTTTCCAAATAATTTTAAGTCGTTCATTTATTGACACGGTGTCTATATTAATATTCACACAAAAAAAAATAATAATAATAAATAAATTTACTAATTTTTGCAGTGATTAACCGAAAATTCAATCGGACCATTAGGTATCCTCGGGACTTTATTTCTTAACAGCCATTGAACGTGAATCGCCAATAATGATTTTCTATTCCGTTTACTTGGTGCGCTTTATCGATTGCATAATTAAATGGCGAATTTATTGTCATTTAACGAGTGAAAGATTGCAACTTGAGCGACAAGTGTCGGACTTCCTTACAGATACGGTCGAAGTGAATCTATAAATTGGCCGCTGTGGGAAGCAGGTGGCCCAGATATTTCGGGGTTTCACGTCCGGTCAAGAGGTTGCCCTCCACGCTGCTTTCAGCAAGATATTATAGTTTCTTTGTTCCGTTTTTGGCACCTTTATCGATCCACGGAGTAACTGACCTGTGTCGCGAGATAAAGCTAATAACCTGTGAAGCAATTCGCGTGACTGACCGTTTTGCACGCGAATCACGATTCCCCATCCCTCATCTCTCTTTCGCCGTCCCACTGTCCTAAACAACTTTTAACTACTTTCACATTTAACTGCCACGCCGATTAACTACTTTTATATTTCATCGAATTAAAACGTCGTCAAATTCATGATGTTTTTTTTTTTTTTTTGTATTTGTTTTACGTCTTGACGATCAATGTTCTACGTGATGGATTCATTTTTGCAAACAAAAATTTTCATCCCAATTTGGGAAACGGGATTCGTTATTCTCCAGGCGAAGGGTACTTGTACATTTTTGAAGGGTACTTGAATGAAAAACGAGCAATAATTTGAAATAAAACTCATTACAGTAGTTTGTAAGAGACTACTTTTTTCAACGAAAAATACACTGTTTAAAAAAGAATATTTCTCAATGTAAATACTTTTAATTTGAAAGAAAAATCTTTTTCTTTCAAATCCTTTAAGTCTTCTCCAAATTCAAAGACTGTATTAAGCTTTCGTTTCGCAGGTCCGACGACCGCTGGCCGTCTCCAGGCATGAATCCCACCTCCGAGCACCGATAATCAACACCCACCGGAAACCCCGTCCCATTATTTCGGAATAATGCAATGAGCATCCACCAAGCAACAGGATCGGTCCACGCGTCACAATCCTGAAGAGATTGACCTACAATTCCGTACGGCGAAACGAATGCGTCGCTTGGTCGATGAACATGTCTCGAAGACTTGGGATTGGGACCGGGTTAGATGATACCCGATAAAACATGAGCCGAGGTCGCTGAATAGACTCCAAACATGGATTGGCTGCCTCGGCTAAGGTAGCCAATGTGGAGTCAGCAATATCGAGTGAGATTAGTTTGAAAATCGCCGAGACACCTCCTTCTTCCGTCACGCCGGCGGATCAAAAAATATTTGGCAAATTCATACGCGGAGTTGAGTTCCATCAAAACGGAAGACCGAGCGTCTCAGCCTCGGAAGTCAAAGCGGAGAAACGGATGTCGAGCGAAGGAATACGAAGGGACTATTGTGGCGAAGTTAAAGTCGCGAGGAATGTCGCGTCGACGATTCGAATAACAATGATAATCATCTCGAGTCTAAATTAAGAGAAAAAGCAACTGATAAGGAAATCGGCTTATGATTAGGAAAACAAACGTGCGACAGATAAAGGAAGGGAACAACGTAGACGCGAGCGAGCAAAAGTGAAACGTGATATCACGTTTGATTGCGTCATCGGGCTAGTTAATCAGCGATGCATTTGTATAATAATACATATCCCGAACCAAGAAACACTGTTTACTAAACCCACTGTTTATATGTACACATAACGCCTTTGTATCGAAACATTAAAAACATGCTCGTGACTCGTTTCGCAAATCCATATCTCACCGACTGATCAATAGCAGGACTTTTTCCTTTTTGATAAGCTGCGGACAAAAAGGAGGAAGCTAATACAGAAAAAAAAAAACAGAGGCACGGGAAAAGTAGAAAGGAAAGCATAATATTGTACAGATAGAAATATATAAATATATGCATGCATGTGTGAATGCAACTATGTATATATGTATTTATCAACGGTTCGGAGGGTGGATCAGAAATGTGTGAAGGCAGTGGATATCAGCAGTTAGAGTGACAATCGGTTGATGAATATCTTACACGGGTGTAGCTGTTGTATATAATAGAAGACTAGAGAGATTAGTGACAAAAAGTGAATTTAAGTAGTTGTGGGACAAGATGGGTTGCGGACAAAGCAAGATTGGCACCATCTACCTTAAGAACAAAAAAAATAAGAATGCCAAGAAAAATGACGACTCGATACGTAAGTCCATTTTCTTATGATTTAATTAAATAATGTTAGGAAGAAAACATTAATTCAATGTATAAATTTCCAAAGCAATATGTTACGAGTTATTTTTCTTTTGGATTATACAAAAATTGAATTTTTGATCAAATAAAATATGACGTATTCACCTATTGAGTTATAGCAAGAAGCATATTTTTTTAGAGTCTGGATTCAAGCGAAAATCGACAGAAGTGTAAAACAAAAATACCTCCATTTTACTTATTTATTTTAATTATTGACTTTTTTTTAAATAACTGTTATATAATATTAACGATAACAGTATAAGAATACACTTTTAAAAATAATTACTGTGGTTCAAAGGGATAAATGAAATTAGGAGGGTAGACCAAACACCGGAAATAAACAAGAGAAGAACAGGCTTTTCCTCTCACCTTCTTTATCTTCGCATTTTCATATTTTAATATCCATTTTTCACCAACCAAAATAATAACTTTTCCAAGTCTAAACGCACAAGATACGGGTAAATTTGTTGGCAAATCTGTTGAAAGACTTTTGAAAAATGTACTCAAACTTGTTCGTCTGCGTGAGACAGTCGATTGAAAAGTCGTAAATCGTCGGATACATTTGTAATGCTAAATTAACAGACGTTACGCGACACGGAAATTCACCGGAACTTCCAGACTGAAGCACTTCTTGGTCGAAGGATCGATCTCATATTTAGGCTCATTAGCAAGAAATATCAGGAAGACGTAGCCAGTATAAATCGTAACGGGCGACATTGTTCGCGGATCGATACCTGGCCTATAACAGGAGAAATTCGTTTACTATAAAACCGTCTGAGGTATAAATAGAATGCCGCTTTAACAGCACTGAAAAAATAGCTCGTTATTTTACGTAAATTATTTCGCGAATTTTCGGTAAACATAATCATAAAAGAGAATGAAGTCAAATGAATTTCTTGTCATCGAGACAGTTAGAAGGAACTGATTCGATGGAGAGTCAAAGCTGAGACTTTCTGCTCAAACTGGCTTTCATTTCAAATTTTAAATTATATTAATAAACACGACATCATCATCATTATTGGTTGATTGTGTCTAAAAAAATGCAAATATTTTGTCAAATATTTTTCATAAACATATTTAAAATATTAAGTAATTAAATCAGTTATAAAATAATTGATTTAGTTTAAAAATTTCAATTAAATAAACCAAATTGGTAAAAAAACAGTATAAAATTTGTGGACCAAATAAAAATGTATAGAAACTGTGTTGAGTGTATTGCACGAATCAATGCAGAAAGGAGACTATTTTTCTCAGTGCAGTGTAATCCGAAGAAACGTTGAGCAATATCAACGAGAGCGATGAGACGATGTTCCATTAGATTAAGATTTTACCACACACGCGCAAGCACGCACAAGGGGGAAAGAAAAGAAGAGCGCGAAAATATATTAATACGTACGTCACGATGGCACACTTTTCGCGCGCTAAACATAGTTTCACCGATATAATGTATGGGCAAGGGTGCTCAAAGTTTCCCTGTGGATTACTGCAAGGCGAACCATGGCACAATCCCTTCCATTTACCTCGTCGTTTCTCTACACTACAAAATATAATATCTTCATTAACGTCAACATGTTTAAGCGCTACTTTTTTTTGTATTTCATTAAATATGAATGTTGAAATATAAGGCCTCATTTTTAAACTGGCAATAAACAACCCCCATTTTCAAATTTGAAAATGCATTTAGAGAAATCAAAGTTTAAGTTGTGCCAATAAAAAATTTGCAGTTGTTATTGGGTAACAACTGACAGTGGATAGGGTTCATAGTTGTTGACAGTTATAAGGGATGGTTTTTTTAAATATTATTTTTAATAATAGTGGACATACATAGAGGGACATTTTTATGAGCTACAATAAATTGGTTGTGAATTAAATATTACAGGAACCACATCAATTGAACATAAAAGTGGAAATGGCCATGCCAAAGATAATAAGACCAACAACAACGGAACTGAAATCGACAGAAACGCAGATCAGATTGGTTCCGGGGATAATAAGACGCAAGCCATAAAAAAGTCAGTCCCACCTGGGGGTGGACCTCTTTTACAGCAAACGTAAGAATAGCATTGCGAGTTAATAAAAAAAAGCATAATTCTTCATTTGATATTATCTTATTTTCATTTCCTTGAACAATTAGCGTATTCTAATATCTAAATAGAGATTTCTACTATCCATATTCTTGAATTTGAAAAAATCTATAATTTAGTTTTTTTATCTTGTTTCAGGAAGATTTCAACTAGTCAGTTAGACTTTTTTAGGATGCTTGATGAGAAAATTGAAAATGTGAGTCAAAGAATAATCATCAAAAACATGCATGAATAGTTAAGTTTGAATGGATAATATCTATGACACTCCAATATAAAGCTCCAAACGAAAATTGAGCTATTTTAAATTTGACGTCGAAGCTCACATCATCTTCAAATTCGCTGTTTAAAAATACATGTAAAATTTTAAGATGGGGTAAACTTCAACCAAAATTCGAAAGTCAAATTCGAACTTTGAAAATGTGCCAATTTTTACGCTCCAGATTGAGCCAAAAGATTATTTTCCATATTTCGATCCTCACTGGACCTTTAAGTCCAAAACTTTGTCTCTACTCCCCAAAGTTGAGGGAACAATATTTCATCAATATCGAATCCCAAGCCAGCGAACACCCTTAATTAAAAATTTCATCAGTTTTCCCATGCAGGTTCTTGTATGGAAGTCCTACACATTGTCCCCTCAAAATATATTTCTGTCTATCTGTCGTTTTTATCTTATGCCGAATAACTTCTAATAGTTCTTTAATATTGCAGGGACCCGACTATGACGAAAACGTGGACCCGAGTCCCGAAGCAGATCGCGTGGCTATGCTTATGAATCGCTGGGAGGTTGCGAGCAATTCGTGGTCGAATGTGTTCGAGTTGCAGATGGCCTCGCCATCGAGTCTGGAGCGACTCGGTCCAACGTCAGCCGCACGTCACTGCAATATCACTAGCAATATGAAGGAACGCGAGGGCGCGCGTAACATCATCGGCGGCCGGCCCGAAAGCGCGCCGCTTTTCGTGTCCAGCATACGTAGCGCTAATCGAGTAGACGGTCTCCAGGGCGGCCACGTGGCTTCGCCTCATATGCCTCGTCATGTTCTCGAGTCTATTACCCAAAGTCCTACGCAAAGCTTGAAGAACACGCCACCAAATATGTCTCCCACGTGTATGCATTACCTCGAGTATGGTCACCATGGCCAGGACAATCCTCGACCAAGAGGTCAGTATAGCCAACAGGTAGCAAACAGCTCGTTCAACGGCGATTACGTCACGCAGCAGGCTCTCTTTCGGGAACAGTATATTCAACAGACTGGCATTATGCCCTACGCAGACTCGTTAAGTAAGTCTAGTATTCTTATGTGATTCAAGTTTCTTTCTTTTTTTTTTTTTTTTTTTTTTGTTAAGGCTACTTTTAGGCTACCAATATAAGTCATTTTACTGGGTTGAAGATATTTTTCTTATCGAGAAAATAAAATATGGTTAGTACCACGAGCCGAACGCGATAACACCGTATTTTATTTTCAAATTTAAAAAAAGGATTAAGCATACAATGTTGCCGATGTTTAAACGATAAGCAAAGAAGGTAACGAAGTACGATTAGACAAAATCAACTGACAAAAAATGTCGCTTTTTAATATAAGAAATGAAAATAAATAATCTGCACTTTATGTGCTTGAAGTTTGCCACGTGGCAAATTGCCACACGTTTTTGACTTAGAAAATTTTCTATGTTCAAAAATTGAAATCAACTAAATCAACAAATACAACAATAAACATAGTGAAAAATATACATTAACACAAAAAATTATCGGTTTCAATTTTTGAACTTACACAATTTTCTAAGTCCAAAATGTGTGGCAATTTGCCACGTGGCAAACTTCAAGCACATCTGCACTTTTTATTTTACATAAAAAAAATGTTTCTAGTTTGTATTTCATAAAAAAAAAAGTTACAAATATTAACTACATTCTTTGCTACTTAAAATATAATTTAATGCATATTTAAATTTCATAGGAAACTAATTCTTTTCTGTTTAGGTGGACATGTATTAAGGAATAATCCCTACGTTCAGCAATTTCATATCTCCCAATCTCCGCACTTCTCTGGTCCGCGAAAACGGGACTACAATGCAGCCCAGATGACGTGACCCAATCAGTTTAGGACCACGTGATAAGACTGAACTCTGACGAGTCGACGAGCTCTTTAAAGAGTACTGACTCATGG
Source organism: Aradophagus sp. ZL-2020 (assembly GCA_022817685.1). NCBI lineage: Eukaryota > Metazoa > Arthropoda > Insecta > Hymenoptera > Scelionidae > Aradophagus > Aradophagus sp. ZL-2020. Next base: position 9,995 of record JABFOV010005766.1, read on the forward strand.
TTCTCCTCGCGTGCTCGCGAGACCTAGTCTCAGATTAGTCAAGTTGAAACCACCTCACCCAAGGTGGAAACCGTCTATGATTTAAGTGCCAAGGGTCTGCCGTAGAGACACTTGACTTCCAGCATTTCTTCATGTCGGATAAATATAGACTCGTACCTTACGAGGACGAGGTCGTGTTGTAATTAATATAAAAATGTGGACAATGAGAAAAGAGTTATAACTTTTCCTGTTTCTCATGGCAATGTACCCATAAGAATTGAACCATTATAAAATATTATTGAATTATTTATTAAACGTGGAAAACATCGTTGGGTTTTATTGAAATTTGTTTTAGGGAAGTCACTTTAAGGCTGCATTGCCATTCAGAATGGGAATATTTGTTACGCATTTTTCTCAGCGAACGAGCGCAATACTCTCGATCAAGCATTTATATGAAGAATATTGGTCTTTTAATTTAAGCGTTTCAAGTTTTTGCGATAAACTTTGTGGAAACGATATTCACTAATCTTTGTCAAAATGATGATTATATCATAATAAGTTGGTTGTAAATAATGTGTTAGGCATCCTTTTTTCCCTATTCAGAAAAAAAAAAAAAAATATGTTGGTATCGTAACCTCAAAACGAGTGATACCAACCATATTCTATTTTTTCGATAGGAAAAATATCACGCTTAATTTCAAAAAATTAACTTTTTCAAGTAACCAACTTAAAACTGATTTTTCCCTGGTTAAATAATATAATAAATGCATTTTACTAATTAGCATGGTTAATTCACCTTTAATTTTACAATATATATATTATTTATTTATTTTAAAATTAAACATCATTATTTACAAAAGTCATTACACTTAAAACGGTTCAAAAAGTATTCAATACTATTTGAAATAAAATTTCACTTGATCAACAATGTTAAATGAAAATTTAATATTTTTATTTTTAATTAGAAAGTAAAGAAAACCAAAACATTCCAAAATGTACAGTAACAGTACAACTAATTTACGCTTAATCAAGTTTTGTGGTCACGTGATATGAATAAAAATTAGTTGCATTGTAATTATTAGTTGCCTTTCGAATCAAAGAATCACATTTTTCAATTTTGATTTTCTGGCGTTTCAATCTTTTCCGCAAAGTTTGTCGTAACATGTCGACAACCTCAGAAAGCAAAGCATTTTATGCCCTAAGATTCAAGTTGATGTAAAATTTTATTATTGTACAGATTAAATCTATCTAACATAAACTCTGTGTAAACTTATTTCACATTCCACTCATCGAATTATATTTACTAACCTGTATAAATAAGGGGAAAAAAATGAAAACAAAACAAAATTTATAATCTAAACTAAGTGGGTTAGAAATTTGAAAAAGAAAACAATGAAAGTATAAACACAATGAAAACACGAACAGTTTATTCCATTGTGTTTATATTTATATATCATTGAAAAAGAAAACAATGAAATTATAAACACAATAAAAACACGAACAGTTTATTTCATTGTGTTTATATTTATATATCATATATAAAAATCACTCACCAGTAACGTCCCACGACGAGGGGATGCCAGGAACAATGTTTG
>JABFOV010005767.1:0-11567 GCA_022817685.1 Aradophagus sp. ZL-2020
CGACAGTGTAACGCGAAAAATGTAGCCCGACACAATACTCTAATACGAATCATGTCAGATTTCCGACGTCTCACAATTCGCCTTTTAAACACTTTTCCGACGGAGACTTGAATTCGCGTCTAATTTTATCGGGGCAGTTAACTGCCGGATAAAATGCGAACAAATGCAATGAACTCGAAAACTTTCCTAACTCGTCGCGGATCGAATGAGGCACTTTTATCGCGGATTAAGACGCGTTGGAAATAATACGGAGTTTCGCGGTGAAATATGTCGCGAAGCTCGTAAATTGTTTCGAGCTTGTCTGGCCCGAGATATAGAGTACATCAATGTTTCAAGGCCACGTTCGCCGTGCCGTTCCGTGGCCAACCGCCATGGTATTACCATTAAAAGATAGCACCGAAGAATGTCGAGGATTCTTGATATGCTGATCCACGGGGCAGCGTCGCGAAAGGAATGAATGATCTAGAAAGACCTATTTCCCGTTTCGCCATTACGTCTGCCACTTTTTTCCCGAGCGGCGTTCGACTTTTTGCACGCAGTGCCCTCAATCGTCCCCGTGACCTTTATTTGTAAAGTTCATGTTTATAGTTTCTAGATAACTGTTTTTTGTTTCTAATTTTCGTTTAATTGTTAATAATGAAATAATAAAAATAAATTTTAATGGAAAATATGAAATAATTATGAGAGAAGAAATATTTCTGGTAAAATATAGTTCGTTTGTTTGGTTTTATCTAGCCAAAAAAGATATTTATAAAGACTTATTTTATAAAACTTGTTTAGTTTGTAGGTCGTAGTTGTAAACATTTTTACATCTTTAAGACAGATTGTTTTATCGTGATTTTAAATTACGTTCACATTTTTCTAAGAAGGTTAGGAAAATTTTTCATTTTAACATCATTTTTTATGTATATTATCTTTTAACTTTTACGATTTTAATGTTCTTTTATCTTTTCATTCTTTTATGAATGAAAATGAATTTTTTTTTTAATTATGATAAGCTATTTTAATAATAAGCATTATTAATCATTTATAGTATTTCATGATGAATGTATTGAAAATCGATAAATACTTTTCTCCGTGTCAGTTAAATTATTTCTAAAGATAATTTTTTAAATAACCGTTTTTAAAATATTGAAGTGGAAATTGACAATGTATATATTGATATTGTAAAATTACGATTGACTTTGATTGATTAATTATTTAAAAACACACATCATGCATTGTAATTTTGCATACAATTTTTAACTTTAATTCATGTTGGAAGTAATAAGCTGATTTCTACTACTAAAAAAGTCTAAGTAAACAAACAAAAACTTGTCTTAATAATCGTTTCTCAGTTCAATCACAAAATCGATTTTTTGTTCATAACCATAAATTGCACGCAAAAGTTTTCCTTCGGATGAAGCAGTGAGATGGAAAATTAATGAAACATAATCTCGTGACATTATTATAAATATACATTTTTTTTTTTTACCAAATGATTTTAATTTTTAACAAAACCTTGCAAGAAAAGTGAATTGTCACACGTTTTCAAAATCGTTAAATTAATGTTAAACTGTAACAATTAAAGATCTTTATTTTGCATTCAAAACGAAACGCCTGCTGTTAGAAATGATTAATTACATTTATCAATTTCTGACGTCATAATTGAACAATAAAGACTAATTATTTCTTCACAATAGCTACACCGTGGCAGCGACGTATGTAACCTTTTCGATTATTAATGATAAATGTTAAATATCGATCTGCCGATCAAGTTTGTATCTCGCTTAGATCGTTGTTCTTTCATAACTCAAGGTTGATTGAAATGACAATAACCTACTACAATTAACTAATTAAACATCGCTTACAATTTGTTCTCTTTTCAATTGTTAATTAAACTGTCATCTCTTTAGAAGCGTATCGTATCATATCGTGAGTTCTGCACATGCTGTCATTTTATTCGGATGCGCACCACTGAAAATTATATATTAATTACTGATAAAGGGACATTTTTTTCCTGTACGCAAAATTTCGTATTCACGCCTTATAAATTGGTTTATCAAAGTGCCATACTTCGAGCAACTTGTGAATCATTTTGTGAATCACTTAATTCGTTGTCTATTAAAAAAATCATTCTCACACATGCGCATTATGTTTTTAACAGCTCACCATAAAATGCAACACTTCCTCGAATTTTTATCATTCGTCGAAGTAACTAAGATTTAAGATGTGTAATTTTATGAACGACACGAAAAAAATTAATGTATGTACGCATAATAATCCGTGACTGTAAGTTACAGTACTCATAGTCGCGACTATAAATTAGACGTATGATTAATCAATTTTTAATTGCAATTATTTGTAATAAATTTATCTATAATTATATTCAGATGTTATAAAATAACAATTAAAATAATATATAAACTAAAAAATAATAATATTAAAAAAGAACCTTACAGCACACTTAAACACATTTTTTTACAAAATAATTTAAATTTTTATTCAAGAATGTATTTGACCACAAAATTTACACATCTTAATTAAAAACATATAATTTTGAAATAAAAATTCTATTTTGAGAGTGAAATACGTGAAAGATCTGACGAGATGAAATCTACGGTGAAAACGCAAATCACGTTTAATCTAAGTGTTCGTTAACCTAAATTTTGTTACACAATTTGTTCAGTTCAATTAATTTTTTAATTGATTCAATAACAATATAATTAATTCAACACACTGTTTTCTCCATCTGAATTAATTAACGTATTATGACCAACGAATGAATATAACGTGCTGGTTTCATTAAAATACAGTATTCCTTTCATAAATCTTTTTCTTTTTTTTTTTTCTTCGTTTTTTTTCATACGTGGTAAAGTCTAAAATTACACCGCTAAACACTTGACATTTTCCTACAAGGAAAACATGCTACCAATTTTCACGACGCTCTTTTTACGATTTAAATCAGTACCGTCAATAAAACATTGAGTTGCGCTAAATCGCAAATAATAGTTTTACGTAATGAATTTTAAATTTTTGAACAAATAATAAGTGACAGATGATACATTGTACTTAACTTTGAAAAGAATGCCAATATAAATTTGTAATAGTTTACTGTGCTCGCATATTGAAACGAAAATTGTTTTCTGTGAACAAAACTGAGAAATCGTTTATTAGGTATTTTGTTAAAAAAAATCGACAATTATTTTACAAAATATATTTATACTTCAAATAATAAATAATACTATAAAATAATAGTTGTAATATCAATTATCATATTACTTAACAAAAACGGAAAGTTTCTGCTTGTAACAATTTAACAATTGTTGAATTGTTAAACAAGATCGTAAAAGTATTAACGAATTATGAAATAAACTCAGATGCAATGAATTAATCAGAAGTAGCGAATTGATGGTAATAATAACACTAATTAATTTGCAATGCGAGTGTCATTCGCATGCTTGCGCACTCACCCTAACTTGTCTCTTTTGCAGCGATAGTGACATTAGTTAGGTACGACTTCGCGAAATAATTAGTGAAGCAATAATAATTGATTGAACTATTTAAAAACATATGATCCATTTATTACATAATACGATCGATGCACTTTTTTTCTATCATCTTATCGAAAATCATGTATCATTAATATGTAACATTAAGATATATTAGGTACAGTATTATCAAGTAGTGAGTGTAAAAATAAAGAAACTGAATCAGTTGAAATAATTGCTTTTTCTTTTTAAAAAGCGAACGGTATTTCAAAGTAAAAGAAATTATTAAAATGTAAACTAGCTTTAAAACATTAACATGCGCATATTTATTTGAAATAGTAATTACTTCAACTATGCGATTTTCGATTTCTCCTAATAACATGAATGAACTCAACAATTTATGGAATATTCAGAATTGAACTTTATATTCGAACACACTGTAAACGTAAATGCAAAAGTATTTTAAATCAATACCTTTTCAGTCTCTTAGATACCTAAAATGTCTTCAACTGAGACGCTTTAAGTGTCGTGGACGTGAAAACAAGACACTCGTTTTTGTAATGTAATTACAGAGTTTTGCAAAATTATTAAGAGATAATGCGAAAACAAATGTTTCTGAACAACTTGATATAACTTGTTAAGACTTATGAAAAGACACGTAAATATGTCTTTCGAGTTACCAAGGATTGTTTTCCGTCCCGAAATCGTGCTTTCAGAAGTCAATTGTATTGAACAGTTCATTTCTCCAAATAAAGGTGTTGTCACATTTTTGAGCGAACAAATAAAATCAATGGTTACGTCATTTGCAGGCACGAAGGACTTTGTGGGCCTGGAAGAAGCAACGAAAATCAACTTCTTGCTCCCGCTCTTCGCTGAAACTCTCGGCACGTTCCTCTTAGTGTTAATTGGTTGCGCATCGTGCATATCATGGAAAGACTTTCCAAGCCCAAGTATTCTGCAAATCGCGCTCACTTTTGGACTCACGGTTGCCAGCCTCGCATACGTAAGTGATTCCAAAATTTATTGATTTCTTGCACGATATCATGCACAGAGAAAAATTTAAACTTTTAACAATTAATAATATTTAAAAACAAAATATTTTTCGGAAGCGATCAGTCGGAGAATACATTGATTTACGATTTAATATTGATGAACTTAATGTTATCAATTTTTTTCTACGTGCATGTTATATGTTATTTTGTCTCGCCGTCGAATTACGTTTTTACTGGCCTTATCAACTCTAATTTCATCAGTTAGATGTAATTTATTTCATTGAATGGCGCAGCAATTTATGGTACTAAATACCACACGTCCGGTGAAATTTTACAGCCGGAGAAATTCGTTTGCGGATTTCATCTAATACGTTATCGTGGGTAAGCGCGAGATGCGCCTAGTTACAGTTCGCTTTTGTTCCCGCATTGACGATATATGTCGTAGACTTTTCATCGTCGGAGCGTAATAAAAACTGTAATGTCAAAAAGAAAAACGTGATTCGGCATCGCAATTGTACCGCCGCCTATAAAGTTTCTCTTATTACATTGTTGGCTTATTGTATGTAAACGATATGTATATAAGTATAAAGAGGGCCAACAAACGTTCGTACGAGAGAAATGTCATCGGATGATTTTAATCGTATACATGACATCTAAAAATTATAAATAATGAAACTAGACCGGTTAGTCTTTTTAGAATTTATTTCTAATTGTTGCTTTGATATTTGAAATACTAAAAGTATTTCTCAATTCGTCAAATAATGAAGCACTTTTGATATATTAGACATTAAAATGTCTCAAAATAAGACATAAAAGTAAAGAATATTCAAATAAACTTTTGTTAGAAAATTATACGTTTTTTAGCTTTGAAGTAAAATTGAGTCTTAAAGTAAGTTTATTTAACAAATCTGACTTCAATTATATATTTTTGCCAAATTTCTGATAAATGTTTCAACAAGAATGAAATCTTTCGCCTGCGAATTTATTGGCAAACTGCATCATAATTATATTATTATTACGTAGAAGTAATTTTCAGACAATCGTTTCTCCACGTGTTCGTTGTATTTCATTTTTTCTTTTTTTTTACAATCATTCCAAACGCGTTATGTTTTATGGATGTTCAAGTCTCGTGCTTGTATTGTTAACAATCGGCATTGTTTACAAAGAAAAAAAAAGAATAATAATAAAGAATCGCCGCATTAGTAACATTTGAATAACTGAAAAGTAACAATAACCGAGCCCAATCAGTGTTACATTAGTTGCAAAAAAAGCGCGTTCTACGCGTCAAAAAGAAATGAAGGAATAATCTCAATGAAGCGAGCACCGTCGCTCTGATCGGTCGCCGATTTCGGAATCGAGACTCGAGCCGCGTGTCGACCGTCGCACACCTGTTTTGATACCTTTAACGATCGTTTTATCGACCCTGAATTGCAATTAATTGCGTGCCAATAATTTGCAAACGTTACGGTTTCAAATTCGGTCAACTATTGTATAAGTTTCTGTACTAAAAAGAAAAAAAAAGTATAGCTCAATTACAGTTTGACACAAAAAACTAGACACATTTACGTCTATAATTTTGTACATAAAAAATGATAACAATTTTGGTCTCTTTACTACTCTTTTTATTGATACAATTGCATTTCAATTCAAAGTTAACTTTCAAGAATATCTTCTAATTGCATTTAATAGTTTGTAATAAAAATTCACTTGTTACTGTTAACAAGTACATAACTTTTTATTTACCATTTCAATTTCGTTAAATATTTCTTTTGATTCTAAGCTCGTGAAATACAATCTTAAACAAAGTTTCAAATGATTAGAAAAAAAAGTGGGAACCGAATTAAGATGAAATCTAAGAAGAGAAATGTCATTACCACGAGCAATTTAATATCAGAACACTTTCGCGAAACGTTTTAATCAAGCACGCTGCTTCTTCATTACGTTCCCTAACGTTTACATTATTCATATTCATTTATGCGAAATTTGCAGCAAGTGCGATTAAATCATAATGCAGATAAGATAAGTCACGTACGGGAGACTGCTTGTTCGATTTGCACTTACATATTTTCTTATCGAGATACCGTCTCGGTGTTAGCTAAGTGAGCTTCTTTACAAAGGTGTCGGAATAATTATTTACGGTGATAAGAATTTGTCGTAAAAAGGGTACCGGTGCCGATGATTTATCGAGAATTCAACAAAGCAACAAAGTGTAGCACAGGAGTTGTACAAACCGTAACGACAACTTCACTTCGTTCACTTATGTAAGTGAATTCGCGAAAATGCTTTTCGTTTTATGATTTTTTGTAAATAAACTTAAACGTTTACTTTAAGAGGAAAATATTCAAATTTATAATTAAATTCATATATAATTTTAATAATAAAATAATATATAATTGTACTATTATAATAATAATATAATAATTATTACTGAGATAGACTTTTTACAAAATTTTCGCACTTTGTTTTTTATTTTGCTGTGCAAAAGTATTGAAAAAAATTGATTATTTTTAGAATCGTTGTTATCAATGACTTTTCTTCTTTTGATTGTTACGTATTATTACTGTAAATATTTATAGAAATTCCGCTTGGAGCGATTTCTAGTCGTCCTTTACGTTACTCGCAACGTCTGCAATTAATACAGATGATCAACACCATAATTACGTCGATGCATTGGATAAAAGAAATATGTTCAATCTTCGATATAAAGAATGGAAGCAGCACTCTCGATTCGCGGAATTTCTAACCCAAGCCCGACGATACGGTCAGAAAAAAGTTATTTATATTTATAATCTGTTATTAACAAAACGCGATCTAAAGCACAATCAATTGCAGCCAAGGAAATCTATGGTCGATTTAAAATCAATTTCGTTACTAGGCAATCATTTTTGCAACGTGTTTACAATTTAATCATTTTGCAATTTTAACGGTAGAATTGCTCACTCGATAACTCCGTTCATCTGAAAAAAATGCATTCTATTCAATGATCAAATCACAAGTTGATGACCAAAAATTGAAAGTCATGATACATTTTACAAGTGAAATACATATAAATATATATTACACTATTTTACGTTTGTACCGTTTGATGCGAAATTATTGACATTTTGTTCGATCGCCATAAATGTCGGGCAATTCCGTTCAATCACTTGCAGAATATCGACCAACTGAACCGATCTCGTGGTTTCAACATCAAAAAGTAAAGAACTATGAAGAATAAATCAATGCGCGAATTATCACCGACGGCTGTCGAGCGATTGCGATTAAGATACATTCGTTTGACTCGATCTTACGATTATCAGGGGGGATATCAAATGAAAACTTGAAGTACGGTGTGATTTCATCTCATTTCGTGTTGGTCAATGAAATTACAAGATTTTCGTCTTTAATTGCAAGCCATTTCAACTTCACGTCGACTTTCGTTGTACTTTCATTCTGGTTGGTTTTTTCCGTCTTTCAGATCAATATTTTTTGAATTTTTTTGATTTAAAATAAATATATTAATTTTCAGAATATAATGCTTAAACTATTCTCGCGATGATAAAAATTTTATTCATAAACGTCCAGAAATAATTTAGATAACTTTTTTTTTTTAAGAGAATTATAATTGACGAATCAATTATGTCAAAGTAACAAAAGTAACTTTGTACTATTTGTACTGTTTGTACTATTTGGATTTAAATATTGAAAAATATATATAAAATGTGGCATAAGGATATTCCTTAATATTTAATAGACATTACTTTGCAAGTAACTGACTTGTTGATTTCATCGGATCGATATACAATGGCAAACAAAAAAAGGTGTCGATACACGAGTACACGCGCGCCTGACCTCGACCCCGAAACAATTTATTTCGAAGCAACGTCATTACTGGCAAAGATTTCGGTAGAAGGAGCCTGGGATGCAAAGTGCCGTGCGCGAATCAATCACGGCACTCATTTTGTACCGAGACACCGGGCCTCTCGATACCGCGTTGCATAACTGACGATAATTTTGTCATTCGACATGTCAATTATCATGTGTTGAAAGGGAACGAGATTTTTGCCATTTTTGTTCGTAATCTTGGAGGACGACGAAAGGAGCCAAATTGTGCTTGATTTGATTAATTTCATAATTGAAAGCCGACTGAGATTTTATTTCCAATTAATAATGCGCACTTTTTCCACTCGATATACACGTTTTGCTTGAATTCCTTGATATTTGGTTCATGTTACTGCCGAAATATTCTGAAACATGTAGTAAATTAGAACATTCGATACAAATTTTGCAATCGTACTGTCTCCGTTATTAAATTTTATTTTTGCAAATTTCTTCAAGTTTCTGCATAACTCTGCTAATTTTCATAAAACTCATCGAACTAATCTTTACAATAATTTTATGAAACTGTAAAAACTAAAAATTTCATACAAGTATCTGAAATCTTTGCAAAATTTTGCACGAATTTGTAGAACTCTACGACAATTCTTTTAGAGTCTACAAAAATTACATACAGCTTTTCTACGAAGTCCCTAAATCTAATAAATTATTCGTCCTAACCATCAGTGATTACATGCAAAAATTTAACTCAGAAATATTTCTTTAAAGCAATGTTCTATATTTCACTTGAAAAACACAAAAATGCGTTAATTAAACTTCACCTTTAGTTCGTCACACCTAAAATAATTAGCGATACGCGTTAACTGTCGTTACGGCGTGAGATTATGAATGAAACGAGCTCACGTGAAATGAAAAGAATAAGGAGCGCGCGATGGTGCAACGTCTTTGCGCGGATGAAACGCGGCCACGTGGGTGGACAACTTATCTATCGAATCATGAACGCATCATCTTCTGTCGAGGCTTTCTTTTAGGGCGGCCGCCGCGCACGGTGGAACAGGTTGGCCGAGGAGAAAAAAAATGGAAATGACTCAGGTGTTGCGGCATTTTCGCGCCCATTATTCCGCTGTCGGGAGACAATGAAGCTCGAACGATTGCGATTTTATAACGCTCGCGATATGGAATTCGCGATTGTTACGATCGCTCCTCGTCGACTTTACGATGCCTTGCGCAACCGAAATTAGATTTTATATGAAAAGCCCCGTGAATTTGATTTTTTTTGTTTAAAATTAGTCGGGCGTTTTCGGGTACGGTGAAAGCGCCACGCATTTGCATGGCACTTACGACGGGACTTTTAAGCTAGTGAACCGACATTGTCGGCCATCTCCGTGGCCCGGCAACGTTTTCATATCTATAACGGGAGATTTATTGTACGAACTGTGTGACCCGAGATTGTTACGAAAATTGCTAAGTTATAAAGTATACGCCTCGAAGATTTATAATGTATAAATTGTGGCTTAATCCGTAGTAAATCAAATTGATTTATTATTTTCATTAAACTTTATTAACAAAATTTCGTTGCGAAACGGCACTGGTGAAAATTCCTATTTAAGGTAAATAACAGATCCTTATAAGGATCAAAATTTTTCTTTAGATTTGTAATATGATAAAAATCGGTCGCAGATAAATCATAAAGATTGAATGGATTTGTTTCTTTGAGTTGAAAGATACTGCAATTTGTCCCTTTTTTTTATTTATTGTAACCAAAATTTTAGTATGAAAGTAAAAATAAATTTCAATACATATGCAGCATTTTTGATTGTTTAAATATAAATAGGTAGTAATTATAAAATCATTTTTCTTATTAAATTGTTAATATAAGAATAAATGTTTAAATTGTATTCACTTGCAAATAATTTTAAGCAGAATTGTTAACTTCATTTTAATTTATTAAAATTTACATATCTTGTAATATATATCGTATGCGAACAGATTCGGCAATTGTTTTCATTTGACAATTTTGACCAAGTTTAGCTGACCTTCAGATCAGATATATCAATTAAGCGTTGGTCGATATTTTACAACAGGTTTGTCGATAATGCAATGCATTCACTTATCATAGAAGAAAAGCGACGACAAACAGGATTTAAGAATTATACAAATCCCATCCTTCAGGCATCCTCATACATCATTGTTTTAAAACGCCGTTCATCATGCTGCTTAGTCGAAGTGTTTGCCGCGGCTATATAAGTAACGTCCCCTGAAGCAACGCGTTCATCTCAATACTTCTGCCTTCGCATTTTTTTCTTCTTTCATTCCCCATTTTTGTATCGCCTTTCTTCTCTTACAAACGCCTTTGTTGTTCTCGTAATTTCTCATTCATTTTCAATCAGGAGATTTTTTTTCTTTCCTTTTTTTATTCGAATTGCAAAACTTATGGATAATACAATACAAATCATAACAATCGTTTGACTTATTATTATTGTGCAGATATTTCTGATTTTTAAGAAAAAATCAGAACGAACTGAGAAATAATAATTTCATTTCAACAGAAAGGTTTCTTCGGAGTATAATTTAATATTTATTTCATCATCAAATGATTAATGAAATCTTAAATTTTGGGTAAAAAAAATCTTCAAGTAAACGTGTTTTGTTAATCTCGTTATTTGATCGCATTCTTTCCACTGTTCCGTCTCGTACACCTTTTTCATTCAAGTATTTCGGCGCTTTCCTTTTTCTCCGCGGTTTTTGCAACGAATTACAAAAAAGCAAATATTCCAACGTCCGCAGTTTTTGATTCGAAAGAAAAGTCGATTGTAGGTCAACTTGTTTTTGCGATTGCTTTTTTTTCGACGCAGCTACTTAATACCGAACGGGACGACAGTTAGTCGCAATTGATCGTTAGTTAAGGCAGTCGTGGCTGGTAGGTGTGCGAAGGTAGGAGGGTAAATAAGGCCGCGGATTAGCCCAAGGGGGTCTAACTGTCGGAATGGTGCAATTTTAGCCCGAAGGCTTTGGCTACTTATGCCGCGCGCGCGCACAGACACTTTCTGTCTCGCCGGATTTAATGAAGCGCCGCAACCTCGCTTGGTTGACACCCTAACTTTACTCGTAAATTCACTCGAGCTTACCTTCTTCTTGTCGAAATTCCTCGCGCAACTCGATTACGACAGGCCAAACGATTTACCCCTCCCCTCCCCCCCCCCCCCCCCCTCCCCCCACCCCACCTCACCATCCCCCCCCTCTTGTGCCCCCCTCGCTCCCTCCGCGCGGATCGTGCGTATGCACCACG
>JABFOV010005768.1:0-11564 GCA_022817685.1 Aradophagus sp. ZL-2020
CCCTCGCCGATACGTATGTCTTAGCACTCATCTTCAGACACTGTGTCGTGCTCAGTCATACTGTCACTCGCCTCGTTCTTTCGCTGCCCATCTTCGGCTTGTTGAGTTTTTTTTTTTTTCTAGCAGAGGACGCGACACGAGATGTGGAGAGGTGTCTTGGGCTCGGGGAGGTGTATAAAAGACACCGCGCTCGCTTTTTTTTTTTTCCGCAAAACCGGCCCCCCCCCCCCCCCCCCCCCGCCGCCGGACGCGAAGAGATTAATTTAATACCCAAGTAAAATCAATCAATGGGAATTGATGTTGCCTTGGGTGAGTGGGTGCTGGTAAGCCTTTCGACGAGGGGCCATGTTTGCTTTCGCGACGTGGCAGGGCCCGTAATCAGTGTAAATCAGGGGACGCGTAAATCACACCCCGGTTGCGCGCTAACAGGCCGCCGCCTATAACGGGTGAAACGCGAAGAAGGAAACGAAATTCCTCGGGCCGCCATAAACGAGGCGCGCGAGGCCGACAAATTGCGCGCGCTTTTATTGTTTTACGCTTTATAATTTGAAACGAGGAAATGCGGCCTGCCCCCCCCCCCCCCTCGCCCCCACCCGTACCGTTCGACGGTCAAGTCATTCTCGCCGTCGAACGGTCGTTAAAATTTGCCTGCCCGGCGCTTTTATTTGCGGCACGAAATTTATTAGCGATTGTGTTGCGCGCATGAAATTGCGCGCGCGTAAATTAAGAGATAAATTTTCGAGCCCGCGTAATGGATTCGTTTAGTCCGCCGTGGTTAACGGCGCCGGCCGCGAGAGCGCGCCGTCGGCCGACCGGGCCGGGATCGCTGGTCGAGTTAATTGGCCGATCTGCGGTATTGCTTTCTTAATGAACCGACTTGCGGCCGGGAAAAAGAAGGGTCGTTTAGTGCGCAATTAGACGTGTCGATGCTTGATTCGCGTCCCGGCGATTTCACGGAGCGAAACGGGGGGTCGGGGGAAGGGGGATTTAAGGAGAGTTTGAGAAACGGTTTGAGTTTACAGCTTCGTTTCCGTTCTGTGGTTAAAATCGTGGGTTAATTTTCATTGTAAATTTCGTTTTGTGTAACATGTTTGTGTAAGGTGTAAAATACCAATTTAAAATTGATCTTGCTTTATTATCAATATTCAATTCAGTTGTAATTTCTTTTTCCAATACGGTGTTCAACGATTAAACTTATTGTTAATGTACACTGTAAAAAAAGAATGTAAAATTACACTACATATCACGTAAAATTACAGTAAAAATGTAAAAGCAAACCAATGAAATTGCTTTCTTTTGAAAAGCAGCGATTTCATTGGTTAGCTTTTACTTTTTTACTGTAATTTTACATAACATGTAATGTAATTTTACATTCTTTTTTTACAGTGTACTTTTTAAATATTTCTAATGAGGTTTGCTTTGCATTTTGCTCAGACACAGTTACAATTGAAAACTATTTACTTTGAATGCGACTCTGATGAAAATTTAATAGTCATTTATTGTTAAGAAGATTGTATGTTTTCGAAGTTTCCAACGTTAATTAGTAAATGAAAATGATATCTGATGTACTTTTCTTCATACAAATAATAGTATTTTCTTGATTGAATAATTTTACAAGAAGAAGCTAGAATATTTCAATGTCTGAGAATATAATTTTGTCATTTTCGATTACAAAATATCGACGCCCCAGACGAAGACTAGGCTATCTCAAATTTTGGTTGAAGACTATGCCATTTCAAAATTTCCTATTTAAAAATAAATGTAAAATTTTGAGATGACATAGTCTTCAACCAAAATTTGAGATAGCCTGATCTTCGTCTGGGGCTTCGATATGTACTAAATTATATATAATTGATTTTCGTTTATTAATAAATATTGGAAACTTCAACTACATGAAAATTGTTTAACAAGGTTGTAAGTGTACGTAAATTTGTGTGTTGAAATATAAAATAATATATACGATGATACATTTAAATTTGTGAATTTTAATATTCTTGAAATACTTATTGTTTATTAGTGAACAAAAATAGAATTTAAATATGCTTATGTTTTTAAACAAAAAATTTTCATTTACGATTAGGACATATATATTGTTAAATGATATTGTTTAATATTCAATTGCATTAATTTAAATATATGTAGGATAAATAGTAATGAAAACAATTTTTTACGTTCTATGAACTATTGAACAATTCAATTAAGAACAAAAAAAGATTAAAAACTCGATCGCCGTGAATATTGATATCAACCGAGTTTTGTAATTAACAAACATTTTGTTAAATTCACAAGTGAAAGGTTGAGAGATTTAATGTTATAAGTTTTGCAACAATATTAATATAAAAGATCAGTGTTGCCCGCGAGCAATAGTGAATGTTAATGACATTAACAATAAGGAATTTTATACTTTAAGAAATAATTATCTGAATCAAAATGATGCATTTTTTAGCAAAAGGATATTCTATTTAGAATATTAAATAGTTATAAAAATTCGTTTTCTTTTTAAATGAAAAAATTTATAGCAAACAGCAATTTTTCTAACTTCACTTGATTAAGTAAGGTTGAAAATATCACGTAAAAAAACTAAACAATTTTACTGGGACAAAAATCAGCAAGTTCATATATAACCAGTAATTCATCAGTTTTGCACCGATCAATCATTCTACTCGAAATCTGACTAGGATTTTTTTTGGATTTAAATGAAAATTTAAATGAAATGAAAAATAATTTAAATGAAATTAAAAATGATTTAAATGAAAAATAACTAACCACGTTATACCTAGTTTCGACTAGATTTATCTATATTACATTATATTATATATATACTATATTATATCTATATTATATAGAGTTATCTACACCGTTTGCCAGCTATACCATTTTGGTACAAGCGGCTTGCGAAAGCAGTATAAACCACACTGTATCAATACTGTACAGTGTTTCTGCATTAGCAGACCTTTCTGTACTAAATTTGTCGATTTTTTCCGTCTACAGTCAACAGGTTTTTTTCTCCATACAGTTCAGAGTTACACGAGATATTGAAAAACCGAAGCTATCGATGTCGAGCTGTGTCGATATTAGATCGAACGAAGTATTTCGAGATCTACCACAAAGATACTTTCATTTTTCTTTTTCAAGATCTCGATTTTCCACGAGCACCGGTATTTTTGAATTCACATCGACCCTCAAAATCTCGACGTATGTTGAGCAGTGTTTCTAACTGTGAGGATTTTTCTTCCCCCTCCATAACGCTCCATATATATTTATAAACATATAAAATCCGTATAATTTTAATATATATAATAAATATAAAAGACAGAACAATTATATAAGAATAATTATACATTTTCGAAGTGTTTTTTTCTATAATTTTACGTTAGAGATGGGAAATCCACCTTATGGAGGGGGAAGAAAAATCCTTACAGTTAGAAACACTGATGTTGAGATCGACATCTCGATTGATATCGACATTTCGAAACGAGTCGAGATTTCATTCTACATTCGGATCTCGCTCGATACTAACGTATTACCTCTTTGCCAATCGAGATATCGCACACCCCTGGAACAAATTTTTTCAACCATCACCCAGGTCCCAAAATTGTCCATCAATTCGGCCGACGACAAGCACGTCCGCGAGGCGATTTCCACGGATCGTTATCTGTCAAAGCAGAAGCGCGGTAGTGATCGAGTTTGACTGATGAGATTCGAAATGAACACCCCGTAGGGCAGGTTGCATCTCGGCGGAGTCTCGCGGTTCCTTGGGTGGCCCGTGTGTGGTCGCCGGTCGTTGCCTCGCGCACACCCACCGCAAAAACGCGATTCGACGACGCCCGGCACCGGCTGTTAATCATCCGCGATTCAATTCAATTTTCATTAATAACCGCAATAATTATACCGTCTCGGGCTCGTGGGTCGCGAGCGCCGAGCCACGGCCGGCGGGCCGTGCGTGTGTGCGAAAGGGCTCACCTGCTCCGAAGGCCGAGGCGCATCGGAAATGCATAAATCATTATCGGTTATTGTGGAAAAGACGTTGGCACTCGGCAACGAAATAATTACGCGGGCCCCGGGGCCCCCTTCGGCCTCCCCCCGGCTCGCCGAGGGCGCAAATTATTGTTAACGTCTCAGTCAACTTTTTCAATGTAGATGTCACCGGTCTGACCCTAAGGAAAAATGCCAGCTGAGAGATTACTGTTTCGTGGCTCTAGGGACTTTTCATCAAGACAGTAATTTAGTAAGATAGTAATGGTGAAACTGACCGTTCAACAGTTAAGAGAAAAAAATTTTTGCCGAATTTCCGTTTTGTTTGATTTCAAATCTTGATGTGAGGCAAGTTCCAAACTTCTTTTTTTTAACTTAGAAAAGAAAATGTATAATGTACAATTTTCAGGGTTGTTACGCTTTTGAATTTTCAAAATTCCCTGACTTTTCCAGGTTTTCCAGTACACAAAAATTGTTTCTCCAGCAAAATTTTATCATAAATGTTAAAAAAAGTTAAATTTAAATTCCCTGACTTTTCCAGGTTTTCCAGGCTTTCCAGGTGCGTAACAACCCTGAATTTTGTTTTCCACTTTTTTGTGCATAAAATAAAGAAAAATAGAAAATTGAATTCAAAAACAAGTAGGTCATTTATGCACCTAATGCTTAAATGTACCTTTTTACATTTCCATTTACATTTTCACATTTTCGAAATTGCTTCAGAAAATTTTATTACTTCTCGCGAAAATTAAAAATTGATTTTTAATGTCAGTGATAATTCGGTGATATGTTCCAAGCGAGCGTTTTTCCGTTTGTTTACGAAACAGTAATTTTTCAACAAAGGTATCAGGCATTGACGAGGAAAACGAGGCGAGCCATCGCACAACGTCAGAGTAAGACTTGACTCGCGAAATGACCCCCGACCGGCTGATCCCACGCATACATCGTCCCATTGTAATTACAATGCAGGTTATCTCGAAGGATTTCGAGAAAGCCGATAGTTCGCACATCCAGGTTATTGAGATGGTAAGCAAGATGCTCAAGCTCGAGCAGACTCCCCAGTCACGCTAGGAGTTGTATCAGAAATCACGCGGATGATAATGAATCGATATATCGCATATCGCTGAGTCTTAAGATTATGTTGCCGATACAACAATGGTAACGGAAATTCATGGAACGCGAAAATTGCGAACCTACATCTTTGATAAAAGGTTCACTGAGTTGTTATAATTTCAGAAAAATTTTATAATTACGCACTACACTGTAAAAAATGAATGTAAAATTACACTAGATGTCATGTAAAATTACAGTAAAAGTGTAAATGATAACCAATGAAATCGCTGCTTTTCAAAAGGAAGCAATTTCATTAATTAGCTTTTACACTTTTACTGTAATTTTACATGATATTTAGTGTAAATTTACATTCTTTTTTTTACAGTGTACGTTTACCAATTAAAAATTCCTTATATTATGCTCCAATTCGAAAATTTGGAGACGGTCATGTTTGATTTTTTAAATTCAAAATAATATAATAACCAACTTCGAAAAGCTATTTAATACGTACTTGAAATGTTTTCCTTTTGTAGGAGTGGCTCTTTGGCTTGTTGGAGAACAAAAGGAACCGTTCGGTTGAAACTGCATTATCTGAAATCCAAACAAATAATAAGATAAATATAGATTATTAAAAAACAATACATAAGTCAATTAATTTTAATGTAAAATAATCAATCTAATTTTTCAACTAGCACGCTGAATTTCACCACAAATGTTTGAAAAAGTGCTAATACGCTTTCTCTCCTATTAATCATTACAAACTTGTTCGACTTAATTAATTGATCACGTGTTAAAGCTGCGTTTATTGTCAATGCAAACAATGTAATTGATTTTTACTCTCAAAGTTGACCGAATTAACGGATCACCTATGTATTTACAACAATGCCAACGGTATTGCATTTGTCACAAGTTCAATAAAAGTCGTGAAATCTGATAAGTATAATATATTTGCTTGCCCCACCCATCAAATAAAAAAAGAAAAAAAAAACAATTAATAACAATTACTCTTAACCATCAGTCACTGACTTTTACAACAATATTATGGTAACAATAGTAAAAGAGAAATATTTCATTTTCAATCATGCCGTACAGCTGATAATAAAGACTTTTTTAGCCAAACTTTTTGCAACTTATGGTTGGCTGTTCATAATTACGTGCACTTTTACAATCTGTTTTATATATCACATATACGCCGTATGTATACCGCAATATATACATGTCGTATATAAGTAATGTTATGTATATAGAAAGATATACGTTTTGTGGGTTTACTAGCTTCCATAACAGTGTTGAGTATATCTACAGGGTTCATGGAAGTTGACTGTTATGAATATTGTGGAAGACTCCGTCACATATATATAGTATATTTACCAGATATATCAGTAAATATCCTTCATATATACTGAGGTAATGTATATATATAATGGAATGTAGATACGCTGCAAATTTCACTTATGTAGCAAAATTATATGCATATATATACACACTGATAAAAATAGTAGTGTGCACAATCAGCATATAGTTGACTCAACTATGTTCATAGTTGAACCAACTATATTCCATATTTCATAGTTGAACCAACTATGTAAATTATTCTTTTAATTAGCAGATTGTTAATTCAACTAGAATTTAGCTACTCTAAGCAAAATATGTAGTTTATTTAACAATTTTCAGCAACTATTTAACATAGTTGGTAAAGCTAAACATTTTCCTGTCAGTGTACGTATATATGTGGTATGTACACGGAGAGAAAAATCCTAGTGTAATTTACTAGACTGACACGTAAAGCTGGGACAAGTCGAAAAAATAGTATATATTGACAGCTTTTTTTGTATTGTATGCAAGGTATTATTATACGTCAATGAGCAATTGAAGGACCAGTCTAGTAAAATTTATAAACCTTATTATGCAACAGAAAAGTTGGTGAAATATGGTTATTTAAAACAAGGACTGATGGCACGGGGGATAAAAATTAGACTGTCACGTCGGAGGCCAGCGTTCAAATCTCGCATAATAGAGCATTGGATTTTTCAACAGTCAATTTCGTCAGATAAATGCAATAAAAAACAACGACAAAGTGACTTAATATTTTTAATGCGTGTTTAAGAATTTACTAGACGTTCTAATAAAAAGCAAAAGATTCGTAACTTGTCCCCGCTTTAATAAACCAGTCTAGTAATTTGTAATGAATTTCCAAACAGATTATACTAGGATTTTTCTCTCCATGTATAAATGAAGTTTATAACACGGTTACTTGCCAGTTATATATTCGTTTATACATTCTACATACGTGATATATATGCGGATCATATCACGTATTACTTGGGATAACCCCATTATGAAACAGTGGGTCCAATAAATAACGCGAGCGTGAAACTGCCATCGTGGCCGTTGTTGCGCAAATCGAGCAGCATCCCAGCCAGACGAGAAGCGTGAAGCGCGATCGGCGGCCCCCCTTCGTCCCTGCCCCCGTTCGGCCCCCTTCTCATAATGATGCCCGTTCGGAACAATTTTCGAGCCGTGCGGTTTCTTTGACTGTCACGCCATTCGTGATTCATCCGCACGACCGCATGCTACCTGTCCGAGCCGTCGAGCCCGCCTCACACTCGGGCGCATTAAACGCAGAATAGAAACGCGGCTCGGGCTCGCGTTTTCTTGCCGGCCGGCGCGCAAATTTTCGATACCTATATCCGGTACCTGTCGCTCAAAATTCACGCCGCTGGGAACATTATTTTATCGCTCATTTGCGAGTAAATATATCAATTTCGACGCGGAGCGAAAGAGAGCGGCGAACAAATTGCCGAGATAATTCGCTCTAATTTAATTTAGGCAACGGTTACGACTTATTTGCAACTATTTTCGGGGCGCAATATTTTCGGTCGTTCGGGCGACTTTTATGCGAACAGGTGGAAATTGAGCGGCTCGAGCTTTTCGAGTTGAGTTACAATTTCGATGAATAAATTTCATTTTGATTGTCTTGGTATAATGTGGACAAACGTATGACGTACTGATTTTATAAAAAAGTTTTAAGGTTTCGTGATGAAATTTTGAAGTTTCGTAGTACAATTCCGGAGTTTCCACAAACGCAGCACTAAAGCTTCAGAAAAGAATTAACAATCTTTATAAATGAGGACCAGTTTGAGTTCCAAAATTTGTTAGACATTTTCAACAGCATTCCTAACAAAACAAAAATATGTGTAAGATTATGCGTAAGAATTCAACATAAAAATCTAAACAAGAAAGATTGAGATTCT
Source organism: Aradophagus sp. ZL-2020 (assembly GCA_022817685.1). NCBI lineage: Eukaryota > Metazoa > Arthropoda > Insecta > Hymenoptera > Scelionidae > Aradophagus > Aradophagus sp. ZL-2020. Next base: position 8,280 of record JABFOV010005768.1, read on the forward strand.
AAGTCGTCAATACCCCAATACATCCCCAGATGGTCTGTGTTCCTACTTACACTGAGAGAACTACATGGTAAAAGTTACCTTTTGAATGGTACCACATAAATAATAAAGGTTAAAGGTTACCATCAAAATGGTAAATTTTACCACTTGAATGATAAACTTTACCACATAAATAGTAAAACTATATCAATTTACCATTGGATTTTCTCAGTGTAGAATCTCATTTTCGGTTCTATCCAGGAATATGGTACAGCAATCTACATAAGAACTCACTTGGGGTTATAAGTAACAATCCAGACCATCTGAAAACCTGTATAAGTTGCCGTATAATATAGAACTTATTAAATTATTACCTATATATAAACTATAGTCTGAGTTTTTACTTGAACTTACATTTTAACATCCTATACAGTAATTCGATACAGGAATCTACATAGGAACCCATTTGAAATTCTAAGTAGAAACCCAGACTATCCACAAAGTTAGTTAAATAATTAGCTATATACACAAGTCTATATCGATGGCTGGGAAGAAAAACCCCCATTTTTAAACTGACAATGAAGAACCCTCATTCTCAAACTGGCAATGAAAAACCCCCATTCTCAAATTGGTAATGAAAAACCCCCATTCTCAAATTGGTAATGAAAAACCTCCATTCTCAAATTGGCAATGAAAAACCCCCTATTCTCAAATTGGCAACGAAGAACCCCCAATTCGTATTCATTGCCAGTGTGAGAATGGGGGTTTTTCATTGTCAGTTTAAGAATGGAGGTTTTTCATTACCAATTTGAGAATGGGAATTTTTCATTGCCAATTTGAGAATGGGGGTTTTTCTTCCCAGCCATCGATATACACTTACACCTTCAACAAGTTTCCTCGCTACATTCTAATGTCAATTTTTAAAATCCATTCATAAGTAGACCTTCTCCACATTTACTCATGAAGTCCAGTAACAAAAAACCCCTTCGAGCACCTGTAATTTGCTACAATTAAAATTTACTAGAAACCGATTCAACTTAACTTGAATATTGATAAATACGACCCAACATTCTAGTAAGACCATCCGTCTTGGACTTCCCGTGTTACGTGGGTTCAATTCCAAAAACAAAAATGAACGATAACGGTTAAATCGATCGGACCGCGACGAAAGATACACATAAATTTGATAAGCGTGCAACATACGAGGCGTATGAATGCGGCCTACCGTTTTCGAGGAGCATCGGGAGATGTACAGAGGCACTTGTAGGCAATAAGTCACGTCTGCTGAACATGTCGCCTACCACAAGCTTTGCGCGTGGCTCGGCCAAGATGGGCGAGCATGAAATACGATACGCAAAGCCACTCCTTCCAGATAATATCGCGCGAATGTGCCAGTGCGGATTTGGGACTTCGAGTAATAATCGCGCGATTATATTCCCGTGGAAATGTTTGCCAAAACTTTGTCGGCTATTTTTCAACTCGCTCCCCTCTATTGTTCATCTTCTCTCACTTTCGTTAACTTTGTCAAATATCAAAAAATGGAGGGGAACTCAAACACAAGCGAACTTACGCATTTCTGTAATTTCTCTCTTGAATAACGAACCGAATACTAATACCAATTCACAAACTGAGCCCGGTATTCACAAGCGAGCTAGCTTTTTAAATACGAGTCAATGAAAAAAATAAAAAGACTCGTTCAAAAAAAAAAAAAAAAAAAAATGATAATTATCCAGTGGCTCGGAATGGCACGAACGTATTACTTTGAAACGAGGAATGAAACGATTAACTTTTTTAACGACTTTCGGGAAATACCGCTAAATAGTTGGTCGATATAAAAAAAAGGCGCATTGGTACCGGCTTAAGGAGCAAAATTAGCGGCCGAGTACCGTTTCCGAAATTCCCAAACAATTACCGCGCGAGAGAGCACAGATGTACGAAAATTGCGAAACGAAAGAAATTGCGGATCGTGGGTATAATTAATTTTTATTGCCTAAAATAAAAAGTGAATCATTTCACACGGCGAAAAATTATTATCTGCCGAAACGGTGCCCGGGTGCGATCGTTCGCAGCCACAGGCCATTGGCGAAAGTTTGGTGCTTCGCCATGGAAATTACCAGGTTCGCCGATTTCCGGTGGCAACGGAAGCCGGCGACCGTCGAGGATGCGGTGCCTGAAAAAAGGCGGGCCGATAATCAGTGTTGATCGAAATTATCGGCCACTTTTTCCTGCAATTTCGTTAATGTCCGTGCGTACTTGCATTGTCGGTGGGCCAATCATTTTTTGCCCGCAAAACCGAACGGACTTAACGAGGCCGAAAAATTTTGCGACCAAAGTTTCCTCGTTAGTCCACGGTCTTCAGCTTTTTGCATTGCAAAAATATCTTTGTTTGAGACACCTTGGTGTCCCATTTTCAGACGTCGTGTTCTGTAACATTGTATCTCACGGTAAGGCACCGATTTCGTAACCAAAGACACGTGCAAGATAAGAGTTTTTACAGCAATTCTTACTTCGTTTATGATTTAAAACAATATTTATCAAGTGAAAGCGGTCGATACTAGTAGATACTAGTAAAATGAAAATTTTAAAAAGTAGGACTATGCGAAAAAATTTCCAATAGTTTTTCATCGGTGAATTTGAATTCAGAAACTATAATTATAAAACAATAAAAAAAAAAAGTTCACGATTTTATTTGAAAAGATGAACATGAATTGCTTCAATAAATATTTAGTTGTCATTTAGAAACGAAACGTAGATCCGCGCAACGGGATATTGTAAACGACTGCACGTTTCTTTTCTGATTTCATAAGCCCGTGTATTTACAATGTTCGTGAATTCGCATTTTTGTGTATTGCCGGTAAGTATGCGTTACCTTACGCTTGTGTTACGCAATCACATTACCGTGACGTTCAATTACGGTAATTCAATATTATTATTACAAACATACATTTGTTACGGATAGTTATATATACGCACATATATTATATATGTGGCAAAGAGCGTATCGTTATAATTCGGATAATTATTGATATGAATTCTGCTATATGCGAATATCAAAATATATAATGCAGGATAAAGTACATACTTTTGTGGCCAAGAAGTTTGTAACTTTAAAAAATTAAAGTTTCACCACTTTTTGGTGAAATTAGAAATAATACATTTATAATATTTTATTTTTGTTCAATTACTTTTACGCATTATCTACAATTAACAATTTAAAAATGACAAATTTCGCGCCTTTTTCAAAGACCATGCTCCACGGAGCAATCTCATTGGATAATAAAAGCGTTACTCTCAACTAACTTCAGGGTT
>JABFOV010005769.1:0-11563 GCA_022817685.1 Aradophagus sp. ZL-2020
CCAACAAGTGGTCTATTCGGGTATTTAAAACCGAGAGTCGGGTCCTCAAATGCCACTGATGCGATCGCGATGATCCCTTTCTTCTTCTTTGTCCTTCCTCCTTAACTGTGCACGTAGAGTGGTATGTTAAAAGAAAAATATAATTAATGAGGTGGAATTTAAACAAGAACACTTAGTGAATTACGCTGAAAATGTTTGTTATGCACTGGAGTCGATGAAATGAGAAATACTGTAAAACAGTTTTTAAGATTCACTGGCAGGATAATTGTTATAACAGTGATTGGAATGTTCTTGATTCAATATTGCTACTGATGTGATTACTATAATAATTGTTTCTTATAATTCATGTACTGTCACATTCTTTTAGACTGATTCAACGCCGCCAAAAACTACTTTACACTTTTTAACACATCAGTGAATGAGAGTACAGCTTGATCATTTTCTGTCGATCGTTAAATATATCAAAAAGAATTCAATGAGAAAAATGTATTGACGGTGAATCAATTACAATTCTTTTACGATGAGTTTACAGATCTTTGCAATTCTTTTGCATCTTTTTTATTTATCTTGGAAAAACACGAGCAAATCACAGAGCAGCATCAACACGCAAGATTCAAACGGATCGTTTGAGAATCCCTGGCGTCGCAACAAGTGGCTAGTTAGTACGCTAAAAAGTCAACATCTTCGTTGTTCTAACTGGCCAACAATATTGGTCCCTATCAAGTTATCTTAACAAAGATATAGTTATGCGTCTCCTCCTGAGGCAATTTCATAAGTATTTTTCTAAAAATGTTCATCATCAATTAAAATCTCATGAGAAAATGCATAATCTCATTTAAAAGAGTATCCAATTACTTTTTTTTCGTTCATCAAACTTGATTTCATAAATTTCCTGGAACAATCTGATGTGAACTCTCTTTGGACTCATGTGAATTTCACAAACATATTTGCATTCAAGTCTTAAATCAGAGCTCTTCGTTCGTCGACCTATCCAACTTTTCGGCGTGAAAAGCGAAACGAATTTTAATGGAAATCGCGCGACCGTAATTAAGGGGCAATTAAATGTGGAGCGCAAGTTTGATTTGCATTTAGAAAGTCTGTCCTGAACGTGGAAAAGAAACGAAGAAAAGAGGCAGAAAAAATGAAACTCCGTCGAGGCATTTTTTCCTCTCTGCTTCTTATTCGCTACGCGTACCGGTTTCGGTTCAACAAATCAATGTTTCACGTGTCCGCTTTGTGGCCAACGAGGCAGCGTACCGTGAACGCTCGCGCATGTATCGCGCGTGACTTTCGTTTTTCGCGCGTGCAAATTATCGCGCGAAATTGCCGAGCGTTCGACACACGTGAATTGACTTTGGCGAACCGAAACGTCGAGTCCGCGCTTGTCACTGGACCGCGCTGTAAAAGTGAAACGGCTTAATTCGCGAGGCAAACTATAGGCATCGCGGTCAAGTCGTTGTTACGAACGTTTGGAAAACTTGTGTGCGTTGCGTCAGGAGCGACTTGACGCACCAGCGAACATCATTTTTATTGGAGCATTGCAGATGAACACTTGCCGATGAATCAGACGGTTTATTACTTGACATTTGATCTCGATATTGAGTTCACGCTAGCGGATTGCACACTGAAATCGTTTGGTCTAACACCGCCGTTGTGTAGCCTGATAACAAGTTCGAAAAATGTAATTCCTTATACAACAATGTAAAGTGTTGCTCGATTAATATTAAAATTTTAACAGCGTTTTCTACGCCTGTCTAAATAATGACAAATATTTATAATTTTTCCGAAATTAGCATGAGGAGTAAATAAAACATTAATTTTGAAACGATATTAAAATTATGTTGATAATGATTTAAATAAGAAAATATCAGCAACTCTCTGACACCTGTTTGTAATCTTAAAAGCACCTTAATTTTAGGATTGTTCTCAAAATTAAGGTTATTTTTTAGGCCTATTCTAATAGTTTGCCTCTTTCATTCGCTTGTTTAAATATTAATTTCATACTACTAATTAATCATGTAATACTTCAGATTTAATAACGTAATGATTTTCCACGAAAGAAAACATGTAATAAATACTTTGAGTAATTTTTTTCATTTTTTCCAATGTAATTTATTAATTTTATTGTTAGATCCTCTGAATAAATGAAATGAACTGAAATATTAACAATGTTTCAGGAAGCTTGAATCAATCTGAAGCTAACCATGGAAAGACAAAACACAGAATCGACCCATTCGCCATGGTATTTAAAGTGCTGCAAGTACTTGAAGAACCGTAATCGAATCAGTCCAGGCGAAGTGATTATACCAAACTCAGAGTTTTTCCAGACAGGACCTAGACGGAAACTGCGGATAATACGTCCTCCGTTGCAAGACGTGATGTACTATGAGAACACATACCGCGATAGACCGCAATCGTTGAATGATAATTTCTTTTCCCGCTGGTCCAGGCGACCTCATCCTTCTGGCAACTGCAGGTGTTCCTACAGGCGCTCGGGAAGACTGAGCACTACTGAGGAACAATTAATCTCCAACGAGATTCAACGTATTCGGACTAGCTTGTGCGAAGCAGAACGTAGCGGTCAAGACATCCAGGAAATCGAACAAAGTGTATGCCTAAATCTAGAATCTCTGCGAGCCAGTCAGCAAGACTGTTCAAAACTTGATGAACAAGCAACAAAGGAAAAAATAGTCAAAGACTTAGAGAACTACATTAATGATTTATTAGATGAAATTCTAAGTGACACCGTTCACATACTATCGACAATGGACTCGTCGTTGTTCAACAACGCTTGCGATCCTAAAAAGAACAGTAAAACCATCGATTTTTCGTGCTATGACAAAAGTAGTAGAATTACGAAAAGCCAAAAGGACGAAGGTTGTGTGAACCTGGGATTCGTCGGTTCTGATGGTGATCCGGACGCTTTGCATTTTCATAGTGTGGTTGGCGAATGTAACACGGATTACGTTGACTCTGGTATAAATAGTGTAGAAACGGTGGAATTAGCAGTGGAGCAGCCTAGTCTAGAACAATCTCTAATGGCGATCATAGACTCCAAACTTGGAAAAAGTACTTTGGATAAGAGTATAGAGGATTTAAACTTGGAAATTGCGAAGTATGGAGAAAACTCACAAGATGTGGATAGACCGCAAATAGTGATAACAAATGAATTTGGAGAAAATAAAATGGATGTGAGTTCACAGAGCAAAAGTTTGGATAGAATGAATTCATGTCTGAAAGAATCAGATCTTTCGGATAACATTGAACACAATTTTGAGAAAACACGGCTTGAGTTCACTGAGGAAGATGGAGCGACTTGTACGAGAAACGTAGCAGCGAAGATGAACAGGACTGTGTCGGCACTGCGAGAAAAATTGGTTACTAGTTTGGGTTCGAAAAAGCATCAAGAACCTAGAGAGAAGACAAATAAGGCACACCAATTGGAATTAGATGCTGTAAAGAAGAATTTGGAAGCTGAAGAAAAGAAGAATGCAACGGACGATTCAGCTTCCCAAAAGAATCGCAAACCTATGATAATTTTTCTGCACGGGTTTGGTTCTTCGGCAGAAATTTTTGAAAGTCAGTTGAGATATTTTTCTAGTTTGGGATATCCTTGTATCGCTCCGGATATGCTAGGCCATGGGTTTAGCGCGGCACCAAACAAATGCAGAGACTACCATTTTGATAAACTGCTTAAAGACCTTGACTTGATTTTAAACCAATATGCACTGAAACCAGGTCACAAATGCGTCTTGGTTGCACATAATTATGGGTAAGTATTTTTGATATAGAAGAAATTATGAAATTAATATTTAATTAGCATTGAAATTATTTCAAATCGATTTGCTATTGATGAAACGAACATTCGCCTATGAATTCGATATAAAATTAACAAAATTTCAAGTAATTGTTAATACTAAATACTGAATGTATTTTGGTTTAATTAGAAGGTATAAAAAATGTACAAAGTACAATTTCGTTTTTCGTTCTTTCGTTTTCCTTCACATAAATTACACTTTTATTTGGCCGAAAGTTTAACGATAGAAAGAATTTTGTTAAAGTACAGATTGTGATTGGGAGAATGTCGTTTATGCAAGATCTAATATGTTTATGATTTTGTAATAACGATTGACAAATTGACGCTCATCCCAAGAATGTAGTGTGTAATAGGACATGGTAATATGTGCGTAGGACTCAGCATTGTATAATGTACTGTAATATCTAAAATGTTACGTAGTTGCAAAAATCCGTTAATCAGTCGAATAGTGACAAGCGAAATCGCGTTTGAAAAAGAAAAATACTTTGTTTTGTAAAATGTAAAATGAATGGAATTTTTTTGTAGCGCTAAGAGCAACGCGAGAGATAAAAATCGATGGTCTTACGAGGCATAAAATCAAGTTGTAAAACAGTCACGCATATTCTTGTCATTCATTGTGTCAATAAAAGCATTTTACTGTTATGATTATCTCATAGCCAGGAAATAAGGCCTGTTTAGCAATTAAGACGTAAATTAAAGGTCCGCGTCTAAGTAACCTTTCGTGTAACGAGATATTTTGTGATTGTACTTAATTTTGTGTATTAAGAAAGAAGGGAAAGTACGAATTATTACTTGTAAAAACGACAGTACATGCAATATAACAGTACTGCATTTATACCGTAAAATTTACAAAACTGCTTAAATGATAAACGATTTTGGATTTTCTACATTCAAAGAATATGATGAAAATATCAAAAATGTATGTACCGAATCTAAAAAGTAAGAAATGGAATAGATAATGACAACCTGTACGAAAGTACAATTGTGGAAACAAATTCGTTTCAAAATTGATATTTTGAAAAGATTAAAAAGAAAGTGCAACCAATTTAACTCTCTCTACTATTAATATCGCCACCATAAAGTATTACATTCAAATGAACGTAAAAAAGCTTTGTTTTAGATGGATTGCTCAATAAATGCTGCTAATTGAGACATCCATTTTGTTCAGTCCATTAAAGAATACCTTTTTTATTCTGACAAAGAACGATAAATAAATCGTTCTGACATCAATGACCATTAATTTTGTTACTCCCCAGATGCAGCTTTGCCACATCATTAGCGGCCAAATACGAAAGCCAGATTAGCCAATTAATCTTGATATCTGGTGGTGGGCCAATGCCACTGGCACCGCCGAGCACCGAGGGCATCGGACATTGTTTCCTGAGAGCATTGCTCGCGCCATTCCTTATGTGCGGCCTTCACCGCGACGTCCTGTATTCGGCGCGAGGCCGTCAGCACCCTTACTGTGGCCCGGGCGCCGAAGAGCAATGGCCGTCGCATATGAAGTATGTTTTAAAAGGCATGGTCTGGCCGTGTGGAGATTACGCTTTCCACAGAAGGATATGCACTCCGACTCTTTTAATACATGGCCTAAGAGACAATAGTGTATCGCTTGTGCAAGAATGTCAAATGGAACGAGTAAGTTCATGATAATACCTCTTATTTAATTGTAAACTATTCAAAACGAGTCATCGGAGGATCCTGAATGTCTGCTACCACATAGTTGTTTTTCATTATAAAAATTTCCTGACACAATTCCAGTAGAAGAGAACACATTAATCCATATGCCGAAATTTGAACTAAAATGCAAGACATAAATCAGTCAAAATGATTAAATGTAATAGATTTCTATTTGAAAAATGGTATATAGTTACTGAAGTTTTAATTCTATTATTGACCAATTAAACTTTTAATGAAATTTTAAATAAAAATTTAAAGTTTTTTAATTTTGTTTAATTTACCTAAAAACCACAAATTTGTCAAAATTTGTGAATATTGTAATGTTATTAATCGAGTATTCAAAATATTTTTTTAGAAGAACAGAAGAAACACTGACACTGTGGCAGCAGATATTCGTCATATCCTTTTAAATAACTGCACAGTGATGCTTATTCTGATGCAACTATTAATTTTCCGAAAAAAAAACAAAAGAAAAAGAATTTTTCATGAAAATTCCTATACTTTAAAATAGTTAAGCCACATTAAGTTGATTATCAATATTTTTGTAATGAATTTTAAGAATATAAACATATATTATTACATTTTACATAGTTGATAAGATTTTTTAAAGATTTCAGGAGACACGGTAGTGTCTCCGGCCAAGTACAATTAGATTTTTAGGAACTATTACATAATGAAAAAATTCAATAAAAGTATGTTTAATATAGAATCAAAAAGATTACATTCTCAATAAAGTGAATATAACATCTGTTATCTTTGGTTTTTTGAAATAATTTTTCTAAGTACACAATACTTAAGTATACATTATATTTAACAATATAATGTATAGTCCAACGTGAATACATTTTTTTACAGATTATATTCTAAATACTGTACACCATATCATCATTTCTGATAATACTTTTTTTGCTAAATACAAAATTGTTGATAATCAATTTGATATAGCTCTGCTACAATACTTATAGGAATTTTTGAAAAAATGTTTTGTGTGCAGTCACGATGTTTTTGCTGATGATGCAAAATTGTAATATTTAACAAACAATTGTTTAATTTTGTTAACATGGAATACAAATAATATATCAATGTTACAATTGAATGCTTTGAATTTATCATTGACATGTAAATAAAAGTTGAATGATAACAATTTTATTACACATGTTTTATGTCACTGTACACATAATTCTTTTCTTTATTTCGATGTCACTAGAAAATGATTTAATAATTGTTATTAATTGTATGTTTTAGACGATGATTAAAGCATTATTGGAAGCTATTCCAACAGCTGGACATACGCCAATGTCGGACTATCCTGATCAGTTGAACCACATGATACACTGTTTTATAGATTTGTGGAAGAACAAGCGATAGTTTTTATGACAGGAAATGAATTGTACATGTACCTGCATCGCATTTAATGTTGATCAATACGACAAATAATAAGTGAACGTCCACCACTTATGGAGCAATATAATAAAAGAAATTTAAAATTTCAATCAACTCAAATATCGAAATTAACGAAAATTTCTGTATGTGAATCACAACATCCCCCATTTAATAAACAAGGAGTTTTAATTTATTATAAATTAGTAATAACGTATCAAGACTGTATATAATAAAGATTTGATATATTCTTGTTTAGAATCACGATAAAGGTATCGTTGTGTGTGCCAAAAATATGCAAAAATTGGCACGAATCGAAGTGCCTTTGTACACGATAAGTTTTATTGGACAGTGTACTACTTTGCACGTTGTACCAAAGATTATGATGTTTGTTACGTTTACCGTTTATTATTATTATTTTTATTGTTTTTAATAATAATAAGAATAATAATAATATATTATTATTACAATACGCGACCAGAATCTAATTTATTTTCCTTTTACAATAAATTCCATTCTATTTCAAATTACGTCTCGTTGTCATTCATGCACTCTAACCTGATAATTGTGGAACTTTTTTACAGCATACATTCATCACTATCTACTGTACACTTTCTGATTGAGAGGATTGTCCGTTGATTTCATCCATTCTTTTCGTAGGATTTGTTTCAGCTGACTTAATCTCAAAGTTGGATTTTGTTCTTTAATAATGGGCATCATTCGTTCTTCAAAAGCCGTGTACGCTGCTTTAACTCGCTTTGTAGCAAAACGGTCAAATTCCGGTTCTTTGAGACTAAACATAAACATCATTAGATTATATTATTAAAGTTTAAAACATTAAAGTCAACAAAAATGTTCTTTAATTTTATTAGTAAATTCCCAAATAAATATTATATATAAGTTATGTGAGTTTTGTAAAGAAAATTCTATTTAATAACAAATATTTTATCAAGTGTAAATACCAAATGATTAGAAAATATGAAATTTAACCAAATGTTTAATTGCTTGAATACAACACTGATATTTTAATTATTTAACCCAAAATTATTCATATTTTTATAAAACTATGAAATGATAGGAAATTACCTTAAAACTGATATAGCTTCGTCAATACCATGCGCTGTTTCACCCTCAATTATAACTCTATTGAGATTTTCCTCAATTGGTTTGTCTTCTTCTTTCTTTTTCATAGCCACTTGATTTCTCTTTTCCGTAGTAGCTACAATTTCTGCTCGAGTAATTTTGGAAGCTGGTTGTTTACCCCCTACTTTAATAGTGGCCATTTCTTTTTCCAATAACGCTTTTGCTTCTGCTTTCTTTTCTAGTTGCTGTTGTTTCTTTTTTTCTAATTCTTCCTGTTAACATCAAATTTTTAGTAACGTATGTATTGAATTTAATATTTTATTTATTACTATTCGTTCATAGCTTACTTGTCGTTGTTTCTTTTTCAAAAGCTGCTTATTATCATCTTGCCATGCTCGATCTTCAGCTTCTTGTATACGTTTCGTGTTTTCTGCTTCCTTTGCAGCAGCTTTTCGAGCTCTTGCTACCACTGCTTTACTATTTTCTCCTACAAATTTTTTTGGCATTGTGACCTGAAAACAATATTTAATAAAAATTATTATTGCAAATGTTGTTAAATGAAAGTTTGGTTTAATAATATTTTTGCAATATCAAAGATGTTCATCTAAGTTAGATACTTGCCTTTCATTCAATGAACATGTAAACTTTCGTTTAAATAACATTTTGATTTGAAATTTTAATTTAAAATAGAATATTAAACGCACATATGACTTACAATTATTGTATTTTTTGTTCACCTGATTATTATAATCAGGTAAACAAAAAATAGTTTATGGTCATATAACGTGGATCAAAAAACTGCTTGAAAATTGTGAAAATGATTCCTTGAAATTTTAGCAATTTATATTAAATTTTATGTATTTAACAAGACTGTCCAACGCCTTTTTTCTCAAAATTGTATAACATGTTTTATTGCAATTTAGTAATTTATTAATATATAAACTCATTCATTATGTAAAGACGTTTATATTTTGAAATTTCTGCACAAAAAACGAAAAAACTGTTTCACTACAATAAATGAAGCAAACGTTTATAAAATTTCTAGTTACACAATAACATTGCTAATGTTAATGAAATAATATGTAAAAAGGATTCAAAATTTCCCACATAAAGTGTAATTTTCTTATTAGCTCGTATCTGACGCATGCGTACCACTGTAAAATCGACACTATTTTAGGTTATTGCATGCACATAATCATGTTAAAGTAAACTCAAATAGCCAGAAACGATGGTGTTCGATTGAATTTGTATTTACAAATGAAATGATTAAGAAGCTTAAAGTCACTTTATTCAAGTCTTTGATTGAACATCCTTCTATTGTTAGTCGCGAAATGTCAAAACAAAAGTCAAAAAAAGGAAATAAAGTGGAGGCGTCAAATGCAAAACAAGTCAAGGTCAGTAATAATAATTTGCAATCTTACCGTTAATTTGAAAACAAAATCTTCTGAATTTCACGAGTTATATCATTTGAATCACAATTGGATCACCTGTAGGTAACCAAAACATGACATTTTCGAGAACAACTTGCGTCAATATGCGCGCAATGGTACCACTTTAGAAAACACGGTAGAAAATAGAAGTTACTAAATTATAGCGCCAAATTCACAAATTTTAAATTAAACTAAAACCTTAAAATTTTTAATTATTTATTTTAATCATTGTTGTTGTTGATGGATTGAAGGTCTTAGAACAAAGAAAATTCTTTATTCTATTGAACCACTACTAAGAATTATTTTAATCATAAATCAATTGTAAAAAACAACTTTTTTCAGGAACTATTAGAAGGGCCTGTGACTGTAAACAAAGAAGGAAATGTAATAATAAAAATTCGAGCTAAACCAGGAGCAAAACACAGCAATATTACTGGTAGAAAATAGAAACATTGTTCTCTTTATACATAGCCGAAAATAAATTAAAAACTCACGAAACAAAAATAAGACCTTATAACATAAGACAAAACACAGTCTTCAATTTTCATTGTTTACAATTCATTGTTTTTATTTCCTAAATTGTTTTACTTGTTTATGTTTACAACGTACTTTTTTCTCAAAAGGAAATAATCAATTATAAAATAGCGAACGCAAAAACAAATATTTCCGGAATAGATGACTAAAAAATACATAAAAAAGGCGATTGAAAAATTAAAAATTTGAAAACGATTGTATATGAAATGTTAAATATTAAGACGAAAACATTGAAAAGGAAAGAATTTCAATTTGACATAAACAGTAGCTTATTTCTTATTTGTTTTTGTTTTTTTTTTTAACACAATTAAAGAAAAATAATTAAATCAAAAATCATTTTCTGTGAATAAGAAAATGAAAATATTAAAAATAAAAGTTTTAAATTCATTTCTATATTCTTTATTTATAATATTTTCATTTTCTTATTTACATAAAAAGACTTTCGCTTAAATTACTTTTCTTCAATTCTTGAGAAAAACAAATTTATTAAGCTATTGTTTGTATCAAGTTAAATGATTTCCTATTCGATGTTTTCATTTTAATTTAAGATTTTCTTTACAATCGTTTTTAAATGTTTAATTTCTAAAATCGACGTTTTCGTTCACATTTTTAGTTATCTATTTTGGAAATATTTGCATCTGCGTTCGCCATTTTATACCCGGCCAAAAAAATAATATGATGAGATTTCAAATTTAATAATTTGTAGAAATTAATGATGAAGCAGTGGGAGTTGCAATATCGGCTCCTCCAGTTGAAGGCGAAGCCAATACAGAACTAGTGAAATATTTAGCTTCGGTTTTGGGAGTCAGAAAATCAGATGTTACATTAGACCGGGTATGTATTATACTATTATATTCTACAATGAATTTAAAATAATAATTCATAATATTTATCATAATATGTATAATACTTTACTGCTGCAAAGTATCCCCTCTACTATAAATTAAAACGAGACAGCATGAGAGAAAACAGAGACAGTAATAGCACTTAAACCAATTACAAAGCTGCGTTTGTACCTCGTAACCTGCACACAACTAAATAACGTAATTTCATTGGTTGGTATCACACGAACGACATTTCGGACGCCTGCAGCCCGAAAATAACCTAATGACCATGGCCGCTGCGGTCGTTTTTAATCGCTTAGTTACAAACGGCCAAAATGGCCAAACCGTATAAACAAGAATTTTTTCATACACTACATACAATATATGGTTCGCGGACAATAATATAGATTAATATTTCCATAAATTTAAAAAAATGGGCAAAGGGGGCAAAATATCGTATTTAAAGTAAAAAATTTAAAAATTAGTGAAATAGTGTACTTATTTTCCATAACTTAGGGAACTTTTTACATTTGATTGATCAATTTTTTCTAATTTATGGTACTTTTTAAATTTTACAGTTAAAATACTAGAAAATATTATATTATAAAAAACGGCGTAAAATTTAAAGAAAAAATTTAATTTAAATTGTCCTCCTTGTGAAAATTTAATTTTGAAAAGCATATACGTAGTCAAAAACTTCAGCTTTACGATTTTGAAGAATTGACTCCATAAACAGGGTTGCCAGTAAAAAAGGATAAAAGGTTGCCACCTTAATGCATTTTATATAGAAATGGCGGTTTTTTATCCTTTTTTAC
>JABFOV010005770.1:0-11563 GCA_022817685.1 Aradophagus sp. ZL-2020
TTATATATTATATATATTTATCTTTATATATATTTTCTTATATATATATATATATATATATATATATATATATATATATATATATATATATATATATATATATATATATATATATATATATTTGTATATTATTCAGATTATTATTTTTTTTTAAAAAATATAGATTGCGTTTATATTAGATCTATATAATTAATGTTACATTTCAGTTAAGTTATAAACGCATTAAAATATTATAACTTACAGATCATCGTAATGGAGAGTTAAATTAAGTTTGGAATTTTGCCTTTGAAACACAGAGTCTACCTCATCTGTGACGGTACTATCATAATTACCTGGAATGAAATATAAATATAATTTTAGTATTTATAGAAATGTTATGGCATAACTATGCTCGCTGGGTCATGACTGTTACATACTAGGATTATATTCTGTGATGTTAAGTTGATACTGAATAGTTTGAGGCACCGGTTGAGAATAAATATGTATCTTTGGTAGTATACAACTCAACTGCTCCAAAAAGTACAAAAGCAATTCCTTCAAATATTTCCTCAGTTTTGGATAATTTGAGATGAATCTGTAATAACGCAGATAAAATAACATTGAAAAAGCTGTAATATTTTACGTATGATCACAGAAGAATGAAACTAAAATTTTTATTTCATTCGAAAAATAGATACGTTTTAGTTTAAGCGCATTATGTAGGAAGTCATAACAATATAGAACCAGTTAAAGACAGTTCCAAAATTATATCTTAATATACAAATTTTCTCAACACAGGATTTACCATTTTAAAATCTAAAAACGTAACTACTGATACTTACTTGTTAACTGCCACATACAAAACATCAACTGGCAATGTATAAGGAATACTTAATAAAGAAAGTAACTTGATGCTTCTGTGTTTGAATAGCCAGTTCATCAATCCTTTGTTTGCAGAATCTATTGCGTCTTGGAATATGTTCATTACTGCCTCAGGCAAATTCGCCACCAATGCTTCCTGTTAACATATAATTAATTATTTTAATAAATACAATCATTGTAATACTGTAACAATTACAACGCTTAGGATATTTAAAACAAACGCACCTGTCTATGCACTTTGCACTCTGAACACTCAGGATCATATTCCATATTGTCATCTAATTCGGACACTACAATTGTTGATTGCACCGCCAAACAACGTGTACAATTAATCAGATTGTTGCGCTGCAGAAATCTTAATGCATCATCAAAACCTTGTTTGCACATATTTGATAACATCTGTCATTAAAATGAATGTTCGTGAATATTCAAGTTATTAATCTAGGTATCAAATAACATTATTCGTATTGATATAAAACCAAATTTAAATTTGTTACATTAAATATAAGATTAATTATTGCTTTTCACTTACTTCTGGGTTTGGTGGAAATAATATCCTGGCAAATCTGTATATATTTTGTTTTGACAATTCTATACTTGTGTTCGCAAGGTTTACCTGAAAACAGAAAAATAAATTTAGATGATAATATTGTAAAGAATGAATTGCTAGTATTTAGAATAACTTCGACGATAAAATGTAAACAGGACGGAAAGTAGTAAAGAAAATGGCAATTTTCTCCATGACAAGTTGTGAAAATTTAGATTAGACAGTGAAAGCAAGAGTATAAGTTAGGAGTTAGACGTTAGAGGATTGATAAATTAAGTGAGCAAGATGTTAATCAAAAGTGAGAAAGTAATAACAGCTGCAATCGGCGTTGATTCCTTACGTGAAAAAGTTGAGAAGAAACATCCCTTGGACAGATATCACTCTCGCCACAAAAAGGACTGACGGTGATGGTGTTCTCGTCCAACGTAGGCAAATTGTCGCTAAAACCTCCATCCATATAACGAGTCCCATGGAATTTCGGTGGAAGTAGGCCACAAAACAGTGGTATAAACGAGCTGGCCAGCAGCGCCTAAAAGAATACGAAATTCATCTTCAGTAAATAACGTTCTTTGAAAACGAAGATTCATGGTCTTATTGCTACTGCTTTTTTTTACTCGAGACGTAAATAACGACTGACAGAAGCAATTATCTAGTAATTTAAGAGTCACTTTTTTCCATGCTGTAGCCTGAAACTGTCGTCTGTTCTTCCGCAGAATTACGTAATGCTGATACAACAACAAACTGACGGCGGAAACTTGAAACAAACAGTTTCTTGCAACGTCTTTTTCACCGAAGAACGCGAGTGAGCACCGCTTTCGCAAACCTTGCTGTTTACAATGGCGTGAAAAAAAAAATTTATATAACGCGCGCTTTATCACAATTTGTTTACGCGAAAGTGGCGCATATTTGAGAAAAAAATTGTCATCATTTAATAGCTGTGCCCGTAACGCTTCGCCGATGACGTTCCATTTAATTACGTATTACATGAATAAAAATGCATAATTGAAATACGTAATTAAATAAAGGCGCAGTTGCAAAATTGTTTTCAGCATAGCAGTAATAATGGTGTGATAAAAAGTATGATTCACTCATTTGAGTGCAACAATTTTGTACATTCAGACACTCCTTCGTGTTTACGAAATTTTTCCCGGCGAAAATCTTCGCACACTATTATGTATAAAGCAAAAAATTGAAGACAAAAAATTGTTATTGCACTTTGGAAGCACGATCAAAAAATAAAAATATAATAAATAATATGTTATGGTATTTTACTGTCAAAGATTAAATCTGGTCAATTGAGTAATAAAAAAGTAAATTTCACTGCATTACAAGCATTTGTTTCAATATTCGTAATATATATTAGAATTATATTAGAATATGTATTCGATACATTCAGAAAATAATAAGGAATACACGGAATTTTACTCTTTATAATATTAGAAAATATAATTTATTCTTTAATCTTTATAATATTAAAGATATTATAAAAGATTGATTAACATTATTTGCTAATAGGGATTGACGTCATTTGTTTTTGTCACACACAACGGAAAATACTTGCGAGCATTTAATCTTGTAAATAATATAATTATAAAGATATACAAATGATAAATTAGAAAGTGATAATATTATTGATCGTGTAAAAGACATTGATAAGTTTTTAAATTGTAATTGCAAAAGCTGTAAACATGACGGAGTTGCTATTTAATCAATTGAGCAGTCTTTCGTATTTCCTCCACTATATTACAAATTATTTCTTTTTATTTAATTATAATTTTCACTCATTGATGATACCAAAATTTCAATAAGACATTTTACGGTACTGAATTTTGCGTTTCCATTGGCTGTTCAAATACTACCTGAAAAATTTATCAACACAAATAAACATTTATCCACTATCCTGACACTGAAACGTTCCAAAACGACTGCTCCTCAATAAGTTAACTGACGCAGTTATAAATTGTAACAAGTAAAACAAGTTTTGCATATGTTACAGTATTAATAGATATTTCAAGTGTATTCCTGTTCACTGATGAATAGGAATATAGATGAATTTAAAATGAAAGTGTCAGTTATGCAAGTATTGCTTAAAAATAAATATAATTTTGAATTCTACCTGCAACAATTCTTCCCTGGATTCGAACTGCGATACTATAATATTTTTCCCATCGTAGACTCTCGTTAAGGAAATATGCAGCTTTCCACTGACGCGAATATGAGCATCTTCTGGCAAGTGCTGCAATGTGAAATCAATATTAACATTTAATTCACTCTTAAATTATAAGTGTATCCGTTTTGAAAGAATGTAAACATACTTTTTGCAAGCCTTCCAAGAGAATTTCCTGCACATCGAACGATGGACTGAATGGACCAAGAGCTTTCTGTCTCGCTTCATGAGATAGCCTCAGGATGTTACTTGTCATTTCCCCTGAAAATAAAGTTCAAACTTGAATTTCAAATTTTTATTACATTTTTCTACTATCGTTCAATAAAATAGTAGCATTTTAAATTAATAGAAAACGCGCTCTAATTATATATTGTAATTGTATGTATCTGTGGCGTTGAGGAAAAAGCAGTTAACTGCATTCCGAAAACTTTTAAAATATCGACGTTTCACACTTCAGAAAGCTTTGTTATTAAATGAAATTTTCCTTATTCATATTTCAATAATAACATCACTGTTACTCTATTTCTGTTGAGGTTATTGACTACCATGAGTCCCACCGTTTTATCCTATGGTACTCATAGAACCAAACTATGCGACCTTTATAGGTCTGATGAGTCATGAAGTGATTCAATGAATACCGCTGGATAAAACGGTGGGACTCATGGATTGGAATATCATCATGAATAGATCTTCATAGTTTTATTTTATGTAAGTTTTCATAGTTTTAATCTATGATATTTTTGTGAGTGTAATAACCCAATAAAATGCAGTTAACTGTTTTTTCACAATTGAAAGTCAGTTAACTGGTTTTTCCTGAACGCCACAGATACAAATGTGCATATGAATTTGTTTCTCAGTCTTTTCCCGCAAATCTATCATCAAAGTTTTGGTCCATAAATTGAAAGAATGGAACGCGGGAAAAATTTCAAGGACGATGGCCGACTATGCTCTTGAAAACGAAGTAGATAATTAAATTTGCAGTCACAGGCTATCATGAACATAACTGCATTGCTTGTAGTCATTATAAAACAAGCAAGCGAATGAGAAAGTAACAATGTGTCTGTTAAGGAAAAACATGACATATTGATATACTACGTGCGGCTACAAATTTACCAACAGACAATGCTCCTGCATACATGTATAGATGATTAACATTATTGATACGAGAATACAATTGCTTTATACTTTAAACTTGCGTTAATCTTTAGATAAGTTAAAACGGTGCAAAAATACTCGACTGTACGAATAGAGACAAAGGAAAAGTTTGTATAATTGGTTTCCATCACTTTAGCTGTACTGAGTAGAATTGGTCTGATGGTCACATTTTTGTTAAATCATAAACAAAAGTACTTGTGAAAGAAGACCCATTTTTTCAGTGGTTCAATGGTTTTGATGATTATCAAAAGAAAGATTCACCTTCAGACAGAATTATTTCGTGGAACAAAGAGAATACTTCAGTTTTCAAGTTGTATATTGCGTAGTTGCAACGCGTTACCGTTACCGTGACTTTGCAGCACACGTAACACGTTTCCATTACCGTTACTTTGAAAAAAAGTAACGTTTTAGGTGAGATTATTGCTAAAGTAACGACGTTACTTTACGTCACTTTTCATTATTTTTTTTTGTTAAGGTGTATTTGCATAATTCATCATCACATAAAAAAGTTTTATAGTAAATTTTTACAAATCAGCATTTGTGTAATCAACAAACCATGTTAACAACCTACTATAGTGAGAAACTATAGTTTCTCATAAGATTTTGCAATATCTTTTCCGACAAATTAGTACCAATATGATCTCTCAGTGTATATGAATAAAGATTTTAAAATAAATACATCATAATAACGTTACCGTTACTGAAATTTTGTAACGTTTTGGAGTAACGCGTTACAAGTAACGACGATTGAAAGTAACGACGTAACTTCCAATGTCTGCATGTATATTGCAAGACCATTTGCTCTATTATTATCTGCTATACGTAAAACGACAGCAAATTTAAAAGATCCGTTTCAGTCGTGAATTCTCTTGAAATTTCGTACAGTTTGCAATTTAATTTATAAGTGATTATTTGATATAGAATTAAACATTACATCTAATATAGAAATAAACAAAACAGGATTCATCATAACTTTCATCTAATATCTAAATGTATACTTTTGCGAATCGAGTAGGATAGCAAACGATTGTGACATTGATCGACTTTCTAATTGCTCGATAATAAACGTCCGCAAAAACTATGCTTACGTAAATTACATGTGTCTATTTGCCGAACGTACATTTCGCCAAGAGAACTGACAGTTGGAAGTGGGCAGTCAAAGTCTTGGGAAATAAGAAATAAGATTGAAAGATTAAGCTGATCGTACGAATACGCAATAGTTGGTTGAGACAACTTGCGAAGCCTGGTAATCTACATTGTTTGTGATGAAAAAGAATCCCGCTGACGTGAGCGATAGCAACGAGGAAAAAGCTGACGTTTCTTCGCGTATCTCTTATTATTTGTTTTGATGCTGCGTCTTTCTAAGCCACTGTTAGGCGCAGATGACACGTGCTTCAGGCGAACGCAGATCGACAGTGCCATAATTATGTGCAGATTATGACAGCCTTGATGTATGTTTGCCGTTTACTAAATGATTCACTGCCTATCGAAGGCACGACCTAGTTACGAAATCACCATTTTCTGCGTTGACCTGACTTGTTCTTGCGTATTGTCATTGGCAATTAGAAATGCACCACCGTTATAAAGCGTTGCATAAATTATGTTCGCCATCTTAACATCGAATTTAATATGAAGCATGTATCGAAATTTAGGAAAACGTATCAAGGGATAGGACACATATAAAGGGATATAACAGGAATTTCATAGCGGAAAGCTCATTTTGGATGAAACTTTTGATATAGGATAGGTTAGATAGGAATCGAGATGGAAATGTACTACGTAGAAACATCTAGGTAGAAATGTAGATAAGCTTCAAAAATTTGATAAAAATGAACAAGAATTTAAAAAAGTGGGGGGATGACCGTGATATAAATGAAGATAACAACCAAGATTAAAACCAGCATGTGACCCAAAATAGGAAACTCAATAGAAACCAGGCTGAAAATTTACATAGTAACTTAGATAGATTAGAAGCTACCTAACAATGCGGACGGGAACTTTGATAGGAACCTACGTTGGAAAAGTTGATACAAATTCAAGTAGATAGAAGTGGAAATAAAATCGAATACTATTTTTAATTCAAGCTCTGAGTTATTATTAGAGATTAGCTGAAACTCAACTATGTATATGAATTACTGTCTAGTTTAAGTTTTTGCCTATGTTCACAAAATCATGAGTGAATTATGAAATCAGAATTATAATTTAAATTTCAAATCATGTATGAATCTTTTTTAAAAGGTTTCTTTGTAAATGCAATGTAGATGGAAATTCGCCATGTTTGACTGCATGTAAAGCGAAAATGATGAAAAATGTCAAGACTTTTATTCAAATCATACATCAAGACTTTTTGCGCGAAAGAAAAACTTGTCCATGAAACAAGCTCAATTTTACAGCGTTTCATGGTAAAAAATGAAATTTTTGACAAACAGTCGATAATGCAATGAAACACGGGATTTTTCTCAGTGCAAAGGTATCATTAATTTTTTCACGATAACGCCTGTGTCTTTGATGGATAATTTATAAGCCACTGAAAGATTTGACCCAATTCATAGCTAAACGATACCGCGTTTTTGCACACGTCTATCAAGCGTTTCGATAATACTCGTCTTCTTTGGTCAGAAAAATGTCCAACGATAAATCATTCATTGATGCGCATTTAGTGCATTCGGTTTGATCCATTTCGTAAGCTGATTAACGAACTGGCTGGGAAACTATTATTGTTTGTGCCGTTGTGGAAGAAAAAAAGAAACAAAAATGCAACAGATCAAACGATTGGATGATTCGGCCGATCAAAGCCGATTGTTTGCGCATGTGTTGTAACTTTTGCGATAACAAAGACAAAGAGATTATTAAATTTCGTGTGAAGAAAATTCACGATGGTGGATTGCCCCCAGTGAGTGTTTTCTTTTAACGAAGTTTATTCAACTGAGATAAATTTGAGGAAAAAACGCGATAATGCTAAAACGGCCGATACGTCAAGGAGAAATTAATCTGTCGTTACGATGACGAATAATGGAGCATAATGTTCCTTAATCGTTCATCAATTTTTCTTCGATGACACTAAAGCGTGATGGTAATTTTGAATTCGTAATCAGGACAATTGTAATTAATAGTTTTGCCATAGATATGTTGCTGATAAAAACGCCAAATAATGGCTTTGATTAATTTCTCAAGGAGCCTATTCGCTTCATAACTCTGATGACTTTTTAATTGGTGCTTAATCTTGTTATTACGTTTTGACTATACAAAGTATAATTAGTACAATATGATATGATTATAGAAAGCTTAATTAGATTCATTAAAATTGAACATTGCATTTTTTTTTTTTTAATAGGTGTTGAATAACTCTCGTGTGAAAACGAAAATGATAAATTGAGGTGCATACATAAAAATATGAAATTAATGTCATTTAAACATTTATAAGTTTATCGACATTTTTTTTCATTTAATTAAAGGATTAATATATGATTCAGCAGAAATAAATAAAAGGTATAGGTTGAAGAAAGTATGACAGATTTACACCGAAATTTAGCTAAATTACAAACGTATATTGTTTAAATAATCAATAAATATCAAACTAGCAAGTTAACGTTACTTTATAAGTGAATCAATTTGAGTAATGATTTTTGTAGATTTTTTTCAGTTTAGCTTTTTTACCATTATGTAAAATTAATAAATTTTAATTAATGTCAAATGTCAAACTATTATGTCAAATTAAATTGACAACTGTAATAAATATTGAATATTTTCTTTTAATAATATATTTTCTCGATTTGTCAACTATTTTAAATTTATTTTAAAATTAATTCACAGTATGACTGATCAAGCCTACTTTTCAATAGATGCAAGGGAAAATAAACAATGGGTACCGTTATGAAATTAAATCATCAACACTTGCAGTAACAATAACAATTCAAGTATTGCAACATTTTCACCGTCTACACAAAAGTAGCAGAAATATAGAAACCGCAACAGCTTGGACGAACAAGAATAAATTAATCATTCAGTGAAACAATAACTGAAGTCTTTGTAACTGATTCCTAGTATTGTGAAAAAGACTTATTTCAAAACATTGAACTTAATAATCAAGAAGGTTGATAACGACAAACAAACACTTATCAGGATATCAAACTGTTCTCTATCTTTGAGCAGATTTATTGACAAAGCAAACAGCAAATAACATTATTTTAATTCATTTAATCTATTTAAATTAAAAAAACGAAAATTTGTTTAATTGGTTGTTATAAATGAACAAAAATGAATTTCACCGTTTCAGAAAGAATTCTTTGTATATTATGTGGATGATACGATATTCAAAAAATAGGAAGTAATTCGCAGCTATATTATAAATTATTATTATTGTTTTTTTTTTTAATTTTCAATTTCAGTTAGAACCGAATGATAAAAATTAATGCTTATTCCAAAAGATAACAAAATTAGCAATTTCTCTTTCACTTCTTCGTCATATTTTATTTTAATTATTAATCTCAAAATAAGCTAAAATTTACTTACCCAAAGGTAAATCACATAGTAAACAGCAGGCGGCGATAGCCCCAGCTGAAGCACCGCTGATTTTGTCCAGCAACAAATGAGGCGCATATTTCTTGAAACAGCCTGCTACTCCAACGTGATAAATACCAAGGAAGCCACAACCCGCAAATGACAGGTTCATATTCACGTATATCCTGGCGAAGCACAAAATAAATTGACGAAATGTTAACCAGTAAAACGTTCATGACACTCATCAATAAGGTTTTAATTTAATTAAAAAATACAAATAATACTTTTTATCAATCACGCTATCTGGACTTGCCTTCAAAATAACAAAGAAATAAAAATATGTAAATGTTAAGAAGCACATTTTTAAATATTCTTCATTTACTTTTCAAACATTATAATACATTGATATATTATTGGAACATTAACTAATTATTTCATAAAATTCAGTCAATTAATACTTGACATCCCTGGAAAAATAATGTTAACATTTCAAAAATATTCTTAAAACTTTTAAATACCTAGCAAACCGAGGTAAATTTTAGCGGACTGGAAAAAGTTATGAAATTTGAATGTGCTTCAAACATTTTTTTCTCATTATTCCAATCTACGTCCACTTAATAAATTATAATTTTACTTTTTTATCACAAAATACGTATCAAAATTCACAGCATAATTTTTTTACTATTTAACGCAGATTAAAAGAACATTAAATTTATTTTGTATTTTGAATTTCATTTTTACAATTTCAATTGCAAATTAAAAAACAGTTAATAATTCTAGCAGATTGAACCCTTTACAATTCAATCCGCCTTTGATCAACACTAGATTAAATTGGCACACAACTCAATTTTCAATGTTTAATACAGTTTTAGTCTGCCTTTGGTGGTGAAGATATTTCCAGAATATTATTAGTACACTGTTTGTTATCGATCACTAACACAATATTCTTTAACAGTCCACAAATATAATAACAAGGCAATGTCTAAATGCAAAATTGATAGTCCTCAATGTGATTTTATTGGTCATTTTAAACAGGAGTTTGCTTTACTAGAATATAAAGGAGCTGCGAAATTCTGGTCTTGTTTTCAATGGCACATGACAGATCTACTGGCCGTTCGTCGATTGAGCGGCTCCAGTTCCTTGGACCAGACTGAATGAAGCGAGTCAATGTTGTTTACTTTTAGTCGCTGACTCGTTATCTCGCGCCATATATTACACGAGGGACGCGGAAACAAACGATTGAACGCGAGCGATCGCTTACTCTGAGGTGGTACCTAATCAAATCGTTGTCTAGAACACATCCCAACCTGGTGAACGATATCCACAAGGGTGTTTCGACGAGGTATCTTATACTCAGTAGGTTATCTTTGACTCTGGTTTTCGGTGCTGACTTCGAATCCAGATGATTTGGCAAGAATCACGATACTGTTTGCAGAGTTTTAACTTTTAAAAGTTCAGTTGTTTGGTTATTTGACAGTCAAAGGAGGAGCCCATGGCGCCCCACGTTTATGCGCCAATGCGCATGAAACTGAGCTGACGCATCACGCGATTATCTTGGACGATGATTGGCGCGAAGAGGGCTTGTTACGTTTCAGGACTACTCGAGACATCTGGAGAGTGGGTCAGCAATGCATTCTCGAGGTGGGGTACTAGATTTGAAATTTTGGCATAATCAGATCATGATTAGTCTTAAGAGAACTTAATTGGGTAGATAAGATGAATCATATGAAATATGGAGAATGAGACATGGTTTATGAAACTTTGTTTATGTATAATAATTTTAATAAAATAGTAAAAACAATTTTTGGTACTGAGTATATAATACCTTTTTTTTTTTTAATAAACTCAAATTTTAAATTCAGCGTTTCTACTAAAGTTATAATTTAATGAAAATTAAAATAAGAATTATGCCAATAATTATTTTATCTACAAAAATTAAAATTATTTTATCTATAAAAATCAGTGAATTGTTTTAAGTATGCGATTAAAATTTTAACAGAATATTCTAAAGTCGACAATTCTTGTTAAACAACGTCTTGTCATGTTTATCTTTTTTTTTTTTTTTTTTTTTCACTTTTAGGTCCTTTAATGCTTGACAAAATTTGTTTTGTTTTTTGTTTCTAAATTGTTGGTTAGGTTTGCATATCCATAAAAATAGTTCGACCAGCGCCTCTTGCGGATTGATGCGCAACAGAAAAACTTTTTTTACATTGAGCGCGTTTTTGTTGGATTCATAGATTTTTGTGAGGCAAATTATGAGAAATTTGATTGGTTGATGAAAATTTTAGCCAATCATATTAGTCATAATTTTCTTCACAGAATTCTGTGAAGCC
>JABFOV010005771.1:0-11564 GCA_022817685.1 Aradophagus sp. ZL-2020
TGATTTTTTTTTTTTCAAAGAGGAAGAGGGCGAAAGGGGTGGAGGGAGGGTTCGTGGGCCCGGGGAAGTGTATAAAGGACAACCAAAAATCTTTCTGCAACGCGATCTTACCACCCTTTTCATTTACCCAAACCCATTCCCGTAAAACTTAAATCCCATGGACCCTCCACACCAATTCCAACACCCCAACCTAAAATTCCCCCCGAAAATACACAATTTATACTACAAAAAACTAATATTCCCCCCCCCCCCCCCCCCCTTATTCAAATACCTCTGCCGAGAAAAATGTGTGGTCTAGTTACGTACACTGAAAAAATAATTCAATGATAAATTAATAACTTTGCGATTGAAATGTTAAGATTATAAAATATAATTTCTTATTGTTAATTTTTTTCTCGATTATAAAGAAAAAATCAGGATAAAAAAGACACAAAATAAAATAACAAACATTTTTATTACATCAAGTTTTATGAACATTTTTTAACGTAAATTTATGTAAAAACGTCCACATGATTCGTACTTTGCTACGAATTTCTAAAAAATTACATGGAATTCACCAAACTACTCGACTTATCTCGCGAATACTGTTTTTACACACTTGCTGCGTAAATTTCAAACAAACAATACTGACAATCACGTAATTATACTTAAACTTTTACGAGCATTATACTACTACTAAACCGAGGGACAGTAATAAAAATAGCCACAGATTTAAACATTCGTTCTTCTCGTACAAAAAAGAAACACATCGACAGAATTTCCAGTCAACTGTCATAATAAAGCAAAACGAAGGAAAAAGACGGCAATAGAAATATAATCGTTTGCCGAATATAATAAAGAAGCAGAAGAAAAAAGAAGAAAGAAAAAAGTGGAAAGGGAGAAAGGAGGAAAAAAAATGGCATAGTAAATTGGGCGAACGTTTGGCCGCGCGTTCCGCCTTCCGTCTGGCCCGGCCGCGGCGCGGCCGCGCTCGGAGGAGAAGGCGGCTGGCTGGCAAGTGTCGCTGGTGGTGGAAGGTGCTGCCCCCACCAGCGCGGCGCGCGTCTCCCCCCACCGGGGCCGCGCGGCTCGCAGACTCGCCGTCGCTCGCGGTGCAGAGCGCTTCTTCGGCTACACGTTGCAGTCGACTCGACGTCCACTCCCGACAGCCCGCGCCCCGAGTAGTAGTCCCGAGTCCCGAGAACGCTACGAGCGCGCGCCACGTTCGAATTTTGCCGCCGTTTGTGACCTTGTGTGAAGCGACACCTGTGACTAGCGATTTGTGGCAAGCCCGCTTGCAAACAGTGCTCGCCGACGGATGTACACGAGCGCGGGCACGTGACCGTGCGCGGGGGGCAAACTATATTATTGGATTGGATTACCCGGCCGAGCCGGCCATAGCAGAGACCGCCGAAGCGCGCCACGTCTTAAGCTGGATCTCATTCTGACGAGCCGCCTCGCTGCGCCGGTAAGTACGACCAAACGTCGTCGAAACTAAACGAACCGTCGGCCACCGTCGTTTGACGTTGCCGGTCACCTGACGTGAACGCGCGTCCCCGAGCGGCCGCGCCGCTGGCGCCATCTGCCGGGCGCCGACTGGCACCCGCGCCGCTTTCGTCGCCGCGATCGACGTTCCGTCGACGGAACCGTCGACTCGCCGGCCGGCGCCCGCCATGTTACCGCGGCACACGCGGCGCTCGGTCGTGTCAGTGACCCCGTTTTCGTGGCCATTGGCTAATTTTCAATAGTTTGGCGGCCGACGTCGCGCCGCGCTGGTTTTCGGCGGGAAAAGCCGGCAGCTCGAAATCCACCCCGCCTCGACGACGAGCGACCTTCGGCCGAGCCTAACCTCGTTCGGCCGACAATCGTTATTAAGGGAATTAACTTTTAAATTGACTCGTTCTCTTCTTTGTGAAAATAAAAGAGAGCGAGCGTGCGTTCCCCGGGAGGAATTGCGCAATTCTCAAGTACCACCGCGGATTATTATCTCAAATTGATACGACGTTTTCCAGGCAACGTAGAAAAGCAATTTATAAAGCGAATTGATTATCTTCGCTATCTGAGCGAGGAAAACAATTTATATCCAACGAAACTGGTTGCCGAGGGAAAAATGGAGAAACGAAAAGAAAGATGATTGAGACCAAGTTTTAATGCGCTCCGAGTCCGCGGAACACGTCAGTCCAATGGATCTTTCCCTTTTCGATCGTCGATCGAAATCGAATGATAAACGTTGATAATTTTGGCAATTTATTCGCCAAGAGCTCGGACGGCACGAAGGCCGATGCCTCGCAATTAAAGTGCATTCAATTGTTAATTACAGTCACCGTAACGTGTAATTCATCGGAGTTGCCGAATTATCAAATTGCAACGCGAAACGAATGCTAAATTGCAAAGTTTTACTGCACAATGAAACGTAATTGCCTTATATTGTAAGACGTTCGATATACGTCCGCGTTAAAAAGCCGTAAACGTTAATTTCAAAAGATTTAAGGCAATTCTTTGCCCCTTTATTCGTCAGGTTTATATTATACTATAATTCTTTTTTTTTTTCTCCTCCTTCTTCTTCGCCAAGTGAAATACAGCGATTCGCGTTAAACGCGAGTTACTGATGTTAATGCACGGTTCGTAAGTTGTAAATCAATTTTTCGAGCACAATGCTTTTAATAGTCATGGAAATTGAGTTACAAGTACCGATAATTATAACTTGGCTGCAATTATGGATTTATCTCTCCCCGCTCTATTCAAAAATCGACTTATCAGCGTGTAACTGTAACTCGGGAGATTAATTTATCTACGTTTATTTTCATATTTTTAATCAGCGGATTCTAGAACAGTGAAAGTCATTTTTTCCTTCTCTTTTTTTTTCTTCCTTTTCTTTTTTCGTTCGAGCCGATAAAAAAACACCCAACCCATGTTGTAAATCAAACAGTATACAAATGAAAACTTTCTATTTGCGTCGTCTTAGAGGAATTCCAGCTTCTCTATCAATATTGATTTTCGATATTGCCTTAAGGACGGTCGTCTTAATTGTCGACGGTTGTTTGTAAATAAAATGTCGTTCGTTTGGACAAATCGGAAAGCAAAGTCCAGTTATTTTCTACGCCGGTTTTACGCGCCTGTGCATAAAATTGTTATTCGTCCCGCAAAATAATAAATATCGATACTGCCGAGTTCTTTCTTTAGTTTATTTAACGAGATACGCGCAATAAAGTTACAAGCACGGTGATATTTAATGCCCGGCTCGCCATTATAACGTCGGGCCGCTTATAAATACGATTGTCATTTTTCACAGTAAATAATATAAATTTATGCCGCTTTTACGTGTAAATGTTGAATTAATAATTAAATAACTCTCGCAATCAGCACGGGAGATCTATTAAGCGCGCGAGTGTGTGCGAATCGCGACGTTGCACAATCACAATCAACAATGGAACGTAACGTAAAATTAAATAACGTTTCTCTTTTTCATTACTTTCAATTTATATTTCGCGTGGCAACATGTTGAGCAGGAAATAAATTTCAGTGTCAAATTATGGCGGATTTCATGTCGAAGCTACTTTTTCGCCGCTCGCATTGTCGTCGCCGAGTTATTTTCAATGCCGTTTTTACAGCGCCGCGCGCAATGTAAATCATTTTTCTTTATTTATTGTATACATTTGAGACACGTTAATTACACCTAGCCGGCTCCGTTACGTTACATAATTCCAGTGATTTGGCATCGCTGTGAGAAATGTATACATTCATTAAAGCCAACATTAATACGTTTTTGCGTTAGCTTTGCGGCGAAACACATTTTCTTTGTAAAATAGTGGCGACGGCTCCCCGGTCGATTCGGTTCGACTGCGATCGAGCGAAAGAAAAGTCGTGCGCGTTTTTGAGAACAAACGCTGCCTCGCTGGGAATTATTAGGGCGTACTGGAATTTCAAATTCGGCTAATAATCCAATAAAGGCAGATTCTTGTGGAATTCGGCTCGAAGGAGGGCAAATGTTTATGTTGAAATTTATATTAATATTTATCATATTGTAAGTAGAGAATTTATATTAAAGTATTCCAGCGGTGGGTATAATTAAAGATAATTTAGGTGACAGAGTTTATAAATTTGAAATTCATGTGCTGTAAAATGAAAAGTGAACTTCAAAGTTAAAAATAACACAAACAACGTTCCAAGATGAAGTTGAATTTTGCAGTACTGTAGACTTGAAATTTACAGAATGCTTTGTGATGTAATGTAGGGTCGAGCAAGCAGCTTTGAAAAGTATACCTTGTAACATTTATATATTGAGCCTTGCCGGGTATTTTTATATCGGCTTAATAAAGTCTTTATTGGATTCACGTTTATAGTTATTAACGTTATCGATTAAGTTGGCTATAAATTAGAAATCATACTTTATTAATATTCAAGCATGAAATACATTATTCAAGGTTGAAAGATAAAATTAATAGTATTACGGGTCATTATGATGGTAGATATTAAGAATTAATTATAAAAAGGAATGTGGTATACAATTTGTAACGAATTTGACCTGTTTAGTTTAGAGATTGATCTGGGTAAGGCCCTAAGAGTATATTAGGTTTCGACAGTAGTTTCGACTTTTAAAAACTTGCTCCATTACAGGCAATTTTCTGTTCTCAAAAAAGTGCAGATAACAAAGAAAAATAATTAATATACCAAGCATAGCAAATTCGCTAGTTCGTACAGATATAACTTTTTGTTGATACATAAACAACTACGTGTTTTGCAACTAAACAAATCGCTGAAAAACGTGATTGTTTTAGTAAAGTCAATTTATGCTAAGAATATTATTTTCCTACTTATTGGCTCGCATTCGGCGCGTTTCAAAGCCAAAAAAGCTCGGCATCCCACATCGGACCGAGGCGTAATTTTCCCTATACATCAGATTAACATTTGATAATTCGGCGAAACGCTTTATCCGCGCGCGCGACGTTACGTTCGTAATTTATACATTGTTCCGCCAGGGATAAGAATATTATATTTACAGTTTATTATCTTCCCATTATCTGCCTCTCATTTCAAAGTCGTACATTCGTTTTTCAGCGGGCCGTCCGAAGTGGCTCCATTACTCGGTGCGTTCGCCTTATTAAAAACATTATACACACTTACGTTTATCTAAATTGCCTCTCTGAAATAAAGAAGCGAAATTCCAGAATAAACAGTGATAATAAGGAGCCTAACGTAAAACGAAATCGTCGCTCCAAAAGATAGGAATTTAGCGTCCGTCGACTTTTTAGCGCAACAAAAAGATGGAGGGGGAGGGGGGGGGGCGATCGGCCGGCAGGGCGGGGGGGGGGACACGGAGGAGGCAGGGGAGCGAAAATCACGGCGTTACGGATGAGATGAAAAGGCATCAAAATGCATCAATTTGAGTGTGATATGATTTTTTTTTTTTTTTTTTTCGTTTGCAAGTAAATTACAAGGGAAAGGGTGGCAGAACGAGTTTTCATCTTTCAGTCGACATAGAAAATGTTGGGGATGTCTATGAGAGGCGAGCAGCCGTCGGTCCGAGGTCAGGTAGACATCTGTCGGCTGGCTTCGTCTTGCCTCACTTGGCCGCGGTGCTCGGCGCGCCATCGGCTCCGCTCGGCTCCGCTCGCTCCGCCGTCCGACGGAAATGAACTCTGCTCGCGCGACTCCTAAATCTAATGTTTTTCTCCCGGAGCCGGCCGCCGTTTGTTAATGAAACCTATCGCAGCCTGTAATTATGCCGTAGTTTACGCACAGGATCGAATTTTCGCCGATCCTTGTCATAAATTATTAATCGTTTCGGTATTCGTACGCGAATGATGCAACGGAATCATTATCCTTGGCTATGACTTTTAATCACATTTTTCGAACGTTAAAATGTATGAGGGAAATTCACCAAGTTGATTTTTTGTCGACTCGAACTTGGGGACTATTTTGCAATTTGATAATTCAATGTTCACTTTTTTTTAACAGTTTTCGCAGAAAAGTGGGGTGAAATATTATTCAAAGTTCGATGTAAGAAATTTTAAGCAAAATCTTCAAGTTGGATTTAAAATCGATAAAAAATATTTGGAATTTATTAAAATATTTAGAACAAACATGGTTCCCTCCCCCATTCAGTTTGGTTTTAATACATGCACCGTAATAAATATATATTTAAAGGGAATTTATTGTTAAATTAAAGTTGAATTTGAAAGTCTAACCAATCGAGTTGCTGTATTTCAAATTTATAACGGTCTCATTGATTAGCATTTAAAGCACGTATATTTGAAATTTGTAAAGTTTCTTTATCTTTTTTCGCGAACCTTCAAAATGAATTTGAAACAAATATTTACATTATCTCAATAAGGTTGTTAAATATACTTGGAGAGTACGTTATTGGATTCACTCATCGGACTGAATGTTAATTCTTAATTTCCTTGCTTGTTAAATCGGAATGCCGGTAATTCAACGATTGCGAATTATTTTGTAGCTGGAAAAATTGCGTTGAGGAGACTTTTAATGCTTCGCTTATTTTAGAGTATTACAAATTTATGCGCCAAGTTGTTGAATTTAAAATTCGATGTAAAGTGATTGAAAAAAGGGGGAAAAAGGACTGCAAGACGGCCGAGTATTTTGTTTGAAATTACAAGTATAAGAAATAAATCGTTTAATGATCAAAAACTTTTACATCACTACAAAGCGTAACGTAATATATAACCTGTCATTGCAGAAACACGCAAACCCGGCTTGCATTCATGAGAACTTCTTTTATCATACTAACAACGTAATTATTCAAGCAAACAATTTTTCTGCTCACAGTGAGCAGACAGCGTGATTGTAAAGGAAGAAGTGATCCTTTTTTCCTCCCCCCCCCTCCTCTCTTTCGCTTTTTATTTTCCTTCCCTTTTCGTTAAAAATATCCACTCAAGTTCGTTTCATCATTTATTTCTCCTTTTTTCATTCGCTCGATACCGAGGAATTATTTATGTTACACGTTTACATTCATATTTAAACACAACTTTAAAACAATACAATTGATTTTCATCTTACACAAACAAACCTGGTTTCTGAAATTAATTGCAGCGATAAACAATAAAACATTGCGTCATTTTCATCGAGTTGCATAATGTACTTAACAAAAAGCATTAACTTTGTAATTAATGTTTAATGTTGGAGAATGAAAAGAAGGAGAGATAAACGAAGCAGAAAAGAGACGGAACGAAAGTGGAGGAAGGGGACGGATTCCGGAAAGACGCAGGAAAGGAGTCGCGATACATCGACATTTGCGATATTTGCGAAATGCAAATTTTCAGCGCGGCTTAATTAACCTCGTTTAAATCAATTTCCCGAACAAAAACGTTGGCAAATTGTATAACACTATTAGCGGAGGGCCGTGTTACTGACAGGTCATGATGAAACTGGATAATTCCTACGCGGAGTTACGTCGGCGTGTATATAAAAATCAATTTAATGTAACTTTATACGCGAAAACGCGACTTAATAACAACGGCGTGTACTTTAATTGCAGGTGTTTTAAAATTGCAAATAAGATTATTCGAACAAAGGACGTCGACTGCACGAAATAAATTGTTCAAACTCGCGCAAGAAGTTTAATTGAATCAACATGAAAAATGCACGCCGCGATATTCCGCGGAGAAAATCTCCCAGGCTTTTGTGCCGTCGGATAATTTATTTGATATTTTCAACTTTTTACCGCAAATATAATTGCCGAGCTTGACAAATGCGAAGCAGCGTGGAATTACGTGTCGTTGAGTTTCCTGTACAATCAGTCAACGCGTTCTCCTCGATCGAATATTCAAAAAAGCTTCGTCCTCCTCTTTTTCGATCGCCGAAATTGTATTTAATCGTGGCCAATTTTCGAGCGGAATTAGTTCCTTTGGCATATCGTGTTGTATGTCGACTTGATATTACATAATATAAATTCATGCCCAGAAATTATTCGTTTGAATAAAAAGCTTCTCGGTCGTTTTTATGCAAGAAATTATTTTCAATGTTTTCATCATGTCGGTTGTGCGGTTCCCACAACTATACTTCGAGTCGTATCGACTTATTTTTCTTTGAGTGCATTTAATATCGAATATAGATAGCTATCTTGCGTATCAAACTTGAGAGATGAAAGAAGAATATATTTTAACGTATAGATACGAAGATGATTTATCCAGCCTTTGTTATTGTATTACATTCAGACAACGCTTTATTAAAATTAAATAATATCCATATTTATATACAAATCTAATAAAAATGTATTTGAATTAAAAGGAAATATCTATTAGATTTCAACGTTTATTTGATTGAAAGAAACAATTCAATAACAGCGAATAAAGGTTCGTTTAAAACTAAGAAATATTTTCTTTGGATTTTAATAAATTTCAATAGGTTCGTTTACAAATATTAATATTATTTAATTTCAATAAGGTGTTCTCTGAGTGTACTATCTATATAATCGATATTTTTACAATCCATTGTTCATTGTAAATTAAAACAGGTTTTTATTTTGATTTGGAAAACACGTTCTTTGTTGTTTGCATTATGTAATCGTTGAAATACAATTTTCAGTCGGAATGAAGATAAAGTAAATGTTGGTAAGATTTAAATTTAAATCATCATTCTCATCAGTATTTTTTATTACTGCGATATACAAGTCATTTTACTTGTAACATCCAACTAAACTCACATTGAAATAACAATTTGAATCAGATTTCGATTTTCTTTATCTAGAGAAAGCCTTCAGTCAAAGTGAATTTCTTATTTCAATCGAATACTCCACGGCATCATAAGAGATTATACAGATTCTTTCTGACTTCAGTCGTAATCCTCTGTTACTCTGTAAATTTATTTTCCATGCGTTATTTCATTTCATGGAACTCTCACTTGCTCCAAAATCTTCAACTATAATTACAAACATCTTTAATTAATTTATTGATATCAGTTGACAAGTGCGATTGAAAAAATAACCATAGACTCAAATTATGGTGATTAAAAAGAGGAAAGAAAAAAAAAGGTCTAAACTGTTATGTTATTTAATTGAAAACGAAAAATGTCTAAAAAATAGCAGGAATGCAGCATTTAACAGAATCTGTCATAACTTGGTCAATTTCCATCCGATTAAGCTGAGATTTCATGTAGTGAAAGTGGCATCGTATAAATCTCTGCAGCCGGTGTATAAGTCTGTGTGAAGAATTAAGACAGGTTCCATTTGGAGGCCACATAATGACCGTCCGAATCAACGTCACGTCAGTGCGTATTCATAATTTACACAAACAAATAGCAATTAATCCGTAAAAAAAACTCGTTTCCATTTTTACCCGCGCAAGCATGCTTCGCTGGAAATTGAACTTGAGAATTACACATCACAAATAGGACGCTTTACCAAATGAATATAAATGTGCAAACTTGCTTTCGAGGTGTGCAACAATGGTGGAGAGTACACGGGCCTATATATACAAAACATGTATGCATCAACGAGATACGCATCAATGCGATCATCACATGGATCTCATCTGAAACCTGTCTCAATTCATCATACGAATTCATACGTCGTCTATACCGATATCCATGATTCCATCTGAATACAATTCTGTATTTATCTTTCTATACTATTCCTTGTGGCAAACTCTACGTGGGAACTGCGTGTCATACATTCGGGGAAAAAAATTTACGTTTTTAATAGTATTTGAATCCGCTTTGAAAATAAAACATACATATTTAGTAGGCCGAGGCAACATTTTTCCGTTTAAAGTATACAATGTTTAATTTACATATAGTAACTATAATTCTTCATATCCTTAAAATACTATTCACAGTGCGAAATTTAATTAAAAATTAATCATAACCTCACTTTTTATACTTTTTTTTCAGCGCCATCTATTCACTTCGACCATATTAAAAATAAAATAAACATAAAATGGTATTGTTTAAAACAGTGAAATGTTGTCATTACGTATTCAAAATTACTTTGAAAATATTCAAAACGCATGTTAAAGTTAGAAATTTGTTTATGAACCATCATAACCTCATTTCCGATGCTATTTTTGTTATCGTGACAACACCATCTATTAGTAATAAGGGGAAGTAGGTAAAATGGTCGGTAAACGAGCTCTTGATTTAAACGACGAAATTCATCAAGCGTAATAACGATCAACAGTCGAATCTCGTGGCAAAGTGCAACATTATTGGCTCTGGTTGTACTTGCCGAGCCATCGGCGATGCGTGCTCCTCTGTCCAATGTGATACGAAAGAAAAGCACATTTATATTCTCATGAATACCAACGAGCCTTTTACTGGAGGTGTTTTGGAAACACGCTATCGCCGAGTGGCGCTGTGTACGCGTCGCTCGTTCATTTTGTCCGTCAAATTATATTCGACTTTTTGACATGGAAATTTCTATTTGCATATCAATGCTTAGTTTTCTTGTAAAAACCTAAATAAGCTGTGACATGCTTCTTTGGGGAAAGAAGACCGGTGTGTCGACTGGATGATAACCGAGCATTGTCCCGTGACTCAAACAAATGTCGGGTGTAAAAAGTGGCGGGAAAAATGAACTGCGTGATTAATGGGTTAATTCGTATTCCACAAATGATTTCATTTGATGTTGTCAGGGCGCAGAGTCGATGGCTTACACATCATTTCACCGATGAATTACGAGCTTGTAATTAACATAACTGAACACTTAAACCGTAACAGAGGCATTATGGATGTTATTTAAAGGTTGCTTTGCTACAGTTCTAGTAGAATGCTTCAACGGAGTTGAATAAATTGATAGACGGTTTTTTTTATTCAACTGTTGTGTCACATTTAGAAAATAGCTACGTTTTGCATAATGCTTTTCAATGTAATCTCGCGAACGTAATTCAGAACGTGAGTTAATATTATAAAAGAAAGTTATTTCTTGCGCAACAAACGTTTATGAATAAAATTGATTCATTATTATTGAAATCGTTGATATTCGTCAATGACAGAGCGAGATTTTATGTTTTATCGTGAATTATTAAAGATAAATGTTTACTTTTACTTAATTGGATGAACTATTACAATGCTGAATAAATACTTAATGGTCGTTGTTTCAGTTTTGTTGTGATTTTTTAATTAATAGTATTTTTATTTTCTTGAATTACTACATTTTTGATAATATTGACCAAAATTGGGTTGATGTAATTTTAAAGAGTGTAATAATCATCAACATGAGCATGATGATGATTAGCATGATGATGGCGCGGAATTTTGAAATTATATAACAGAGGCAACATGTCGAAAGGCGTGATTAACTCATCTAATAAACTTAACATTGTATACGAACATTTCTATACGGATCGATTACTTATATAAAATAAGACAGTGATTTTTGTTTCTTCTTTTCCTTTCTCATGTTTAAAAAAAAAAAAAAAAAAAAAAAAAAAAAAAAAAAAAAAAAAAAAAAAAAATAAGAAAAAAATTTAAAAAAAATAAAATATATATTAAATATAAAAAAAAATAATGATTGCATCCCATAAACATATATAGCAAAGAGCTATGATTACCGACATCTTGATAGAACAAAAGTAATAAAAAAGATGGATAAACATAATGTGCGTGTGAGATGCAGACGCGTCTATGCATAA
>JABFOV010005772.1:0-11561 GCA_022817685.1 Aradophagus sp. ZL-2020
CCCAGATAGGTTCCCAGGTGGTATGGGTTCCTATATAGGAACTCAAGTAACTTCCTATGTAGGTTCCTGTGTCAAATTCCTATCTAGGTTCCTATATGGATTTTTTTTTAGGGTTTGGTTGGAACTGTCCAGGAAATCAACTACTGTCCTTTTGATCCAACTTTTTTGCTTCCGGCAACTATTTTGTAGTTAACTAAAATTGTAGTTGCACCAACTCAAGTATGTAGTTGTCACAGAAGCCAACTATACTTGGTTGTTGTTGCTATATTTTTTTCTCATTGCAGGTCGGATAAAAAATGAGCGCGATAAATTGCATTTCGCTTGGAGCACGTTTCGCAGGCGCGCTTCCTCTTCTTCGACAAGTCCGTGCGAGGGTAGTCCGGCCCTCCCGTGAGCGTTAGTCGAACCGAAGAAATCGCTGCTCCTTCGTTTGTCAGCCGGCCAATCAATAAACAAATACGGACCTCGCAGTCGGCGAAATGGAAACAAATCACGTCAGCGACTACGAAAGACATTGCCTCCCGTCCTTGTTTGTCTTTCCCCTTCGTTCCGCCGTTTCGGTTACGGTCGCGGCGAAATCCGCTTTTGAATAAACTTGATGCTTAATGTACATGTTACGGGCGAACGTTGAAGCGAAATTATTAACATCAAGGAAGTATATTTTCTTTGCTTTGTAAAACGTGTCTCGAGAATGAGGACATTCGAGGAATAAATTGGGTGCATTGTGTACCTCATCTTGTTCTGTTTTTCATTTATATTTATCATATTTAATGAATATGATGGTGGAAATGGTGCAGATGATAAATGCATCGGTTTATTTTATATAGTTTATAACGCGCATAACGTACACAAAATTAAACAGTAAACACTCACAAAAAGGATGCATTGAGTGAAGAAAAATTTTCTTGGTTCAAGACAAAATGTATCTTGATATTTTGCCAAGAATAAATTGTCTTGAGCCAAGAAAAGTTTCCTTGATCCAAGATACTAAGTAATTAGGACAAGAAAAAAATGTCTTGACAGGATAAAATTAGGTTTTAATCGAAGAAAATAATAGTAAAACTTAGTAATTCTTGAACGAAGGTAACAAATTTTGTGAGTGAATTATCAAAAGTTACAGCACGCAAAGGAAACAATGCGTTACGTAAAACAAATGGAATATGTCTTTTTGATTTTTGGATTTGCATTTTTTGTCACTGCACCGGTGAAGTAGAAGTGGCGTTTCACCTTAAAACAAGCCGCTGTTTACTTGGCGCCGAAAAGAACATATACGTCTATCGGATTTTTCGCTTATCCGCTGTATAAGATTGAAATGAGTAAACTTTGGCGCAACAATGATCCTCGTTTTTTAATTAAAACAACAACGTCAGCTGAGCTAACGTTCCAATTCAATTGAAACTGCGGCTTCGCGTGCTGGAAAATTCAACGGGTACGACGAGCAGCTTATGCTTTTATTTTATGCTCGATTTGTTTATCGTGTTCCGTGCTGTTGAGGACCTCGATCATTGGTGCAAAAAAAAAAAAAAAAAAAACCACTCGACAGTTTGCGTCGGGCAGAATAAATCGAACAATTGATATTATCGGCCTAAATATATCGCACGCTCGTATAAAATGATGTCGCGCGGTTTCGGCCAATGACTAAGCTGAAAATGAACTCTGTCGTTTGTACTTAATAATCGAAAGTGTTGATTAAATCCCAAACCATTCTTTTGAATCATCAATTATTAAAACATTAAGTTTACAAAATTAAGAAATATTGTTTGATTTAGATAAAGTTTTTTTTTTCAGTTTCTTTATTTAAAATTATCGTATGTAAATGTTTGTAAACGCGCAGTGAATGTAAACAAACGAGAAATTTTAAGTCATAAAATTGACAGCTTTGAGATATTGATTCGAAGGTACGGCCTGTCAAATCTCGGTCTACGAATCGTTCGTTAAAAAAAGTTGAGACGGAGTTTAAGTGGAGTATGACAGGATCTCGGACACGACTCCTAACTAAGTTTTGCGAAAATACATAGTTTCAAAGACGTCGTCGACTACTTGGCAGTGGAGCCTGGCTTAGTTATGAAACTGCGATTTGACACAATTCGACCAATTCCGAGGGAGTAGCGCCACCTTGGCAGAATTCCGTTGCCGAACAGCCAGCTCCATTGGCACGATCGATCGGCATTCGTTGAACTCAATCTTGAGTAAATCTAGATTCGCAGATTTAATAGGGATCCTTCCGTGAAAAATCGACTTCTCAAACTCTTATCTTGACTTTTATATAGGTGTCTATTGACTCTCGTACAATATAAAGTTACTCTCGTTTGTTTCTTCTCTCTCTAATATTCCCTCAAACTTGCAATAATAACGTTGCTGGAAGAAAATTTGATAAATAGTTAAATTAAAAGTCAATGAAGCAAATTCACTTTACAGTTGCTAACTCCGTTTGATAAAATCAACCAATATATGGTTGCAACCAAAAATTTGCATTTTAGCTGGCTCAACCAAACCTTTTCCCAGCAAACGTTGGCTACAAACAAGGTACAATTGAAAAAAAGGGCATCAGCAAACACAGCTGACCCGCCATTCCAGTCGGGTAAACAGCGGTCGAAATTCGAGCCAATCGAATAGACATTATTTCCAAGGCAGTTTAATGATTGGGCGAGTGTCCGGGATCCCGAGCCACTTTCGCGGCTAATCCGCAAGACAAAATTCCCCGCGGGGCCGGCAATGATTAATTAATTGCGCCGCAATTATCAAATCGGGCAACTTGGCCTCGGCAAGCGAGCCGAAATAATTCCGGCGCCCCGCAGGACTCGGTCTAGAAAATCAACAACGCATTTAGCTCGGCCCCGCGAAATTGACAGCCAACGAGTGCCGGAGATTAGACTTGCTAATGCGATCCGCTCGCTCTCTTCGCGAAGAATTGCGCCGCCGATCTCGCCGAGGCCAATAACAGCCCGACGCAAATTTCGTCTTCCCGCGAGGGCTATCGATTCGTCGGCCAGCTTCGCTGGTCATTCTTCCGCGAGTTCAATGACAAAGCGAACGCCAGTCAGCTTTACACCGAATATAATGACGACGGAATTTCCATTCATTTGGCGAGATTATTTTCCGGTGAAACGGATTCCGCGGCGATTAAAATACATTTGCATTGAGAGAAGAGGAATTGTTTGAACGGGAAGAAACAGTTTCGCGAGTGAGATTTTATTTCGCACAGCTCGATGGTATTTTCATATTGATCAAGCGTGTCTGTTTATATATCGTATCTAAAGTAGGACGAAATCCTTGATAAGGATAAATGATTAATTTATTCAATTAATAACCGTCCGTTAAACGTGTCGTAAAATTGTCGGCCTACGCTTCGCTGTATTGATTGAACAACATTCGAGTACCGAAAAACAAGAAATTGAAAAAAAAAAAATCTTTAAACTTGAATCTTTTTGTATGTTTGTAATATAAACAAAATTTTTAATATGTATACTTAAAAATATTTTGGAAAATAACAACCTCTTGTTAATTTTACTGCTCAACAATGTGAATTCGGTTTCTACAGAGGTTTAAAATAACGTTCAAGTGAAGCATTAAAATTTTGTTAACCCTTTTTTTTCTTAGCGTGTCAACTTATATCGCGTTTTCGTGACTGAATTCCGAACGACTCATCGCAATAAAAATGACAAAAGTCTTTCGACTCCTTATCCGTTAATGGCCGTCGTAAAATATCGCAGTTCATTTCCGTGAGGAAGTTTATTGGAAATTCAAATGTCCCCGCAACGGCAGCTAATTTTTGGATATCAATCCAGACGTTGGCGCAAAGATTTATACAGCTGAGAGGCTCGGCCAGTTTCGAAGAATTGGTGTCGTTTGCGACCGAGCCCGCGGGCGAACCATCTCCGACGGTCGCGTTTGAACATTCAAATGGCTTGACAATTATTTTCAAAAAAACATGGATACTTAAGATAATCTCGTTCGTTGACAAATTATTGCGCGTAGATTAAAATTTGTTTTAGTTCAAACATTCTTTTTCCTTCAACAAAATAGAAAATACTTTGATCGGAAAGAGAAACGTCGATTAAGATTTATTAAATTATTTAAATACAAATTTACCGAAGAGTTTGAAAAATATAAATTATGGTGAAATACCGAAAGTTCGATGTAATAAACTCTTTGTTCGTTAAGTGAGTTTTCATTTCTCAAAGTTTCGTAATTACTTACTCGAAGTAAGTAAATAGGATTTTTATGTAAAGATTTTTTTTTTCGTGCAAGTTTTCGTTGATTCGTTGTCAAGTGAAATTTCGTCCCCCGTAAAATTTTCATTTTTGGTCCAAGATTTATAAAGTTTTGTTACTTTTTACTTAATTCAAAACTTAACCTTTTCTCGTCAAGAATCATTATTCTTACTTCAATGCTGAAAAACCAGTTCGTAAAAGTTACACTTTATGTCGTAAACTCGCGATATATCTCAGTATGAGCGCCATGAAATCACAATTAATTATAGTTTCATTTCGCAAGTTTTTAGCAAGGTTGATGTAAAGTTTGCGAATTCCGTCATAAAATTTAACCCAAGTTTTTTAGGACAATGGGTAACCGTCAAAGAGGTCGTAACGCAGTAAAATAATACAGTAAGCACAATTTTTTAGTCCACCGAATTTGAATACCGTCCATTATTTTGACTCGAGAATTTTGCTTTGGAGCAAAATATCAAGGCAGACATTTATTGAAGCAATCAAATTGATGACACAATTCACTCGTGAATTCTTTTTGCGCTTCTTAATGATTCGTATCAATCAATAATCACATTTTCGAAAATCCCGATCGGCCGCGAAGAAAAATGTCGGAGTAGCGCCTTTGAAATTCAAATTCATCAAACGTTGCGAGCTATTAATCAAAAAGTTGGACGCCATCGCGGTTATTTCGTTGTGCCTTTCAATCTCACATTCTACCGCAAGTGGTACAAATATTGTTTAGTCAGACGTTGCCTACGATTGTCTGAAGTTGTTGAAACTTATGATCAATTTTGCAGTTACTCCACAGATTACAATTTCAGTCCCTTATTACATTATTCATAGCATCTCGAAAATGACAGAAAGCGTATTCTTGAAAAACGAACCGTCGGCTGTAATTTTTCAAATCCCTCGGCAGTGAGTCTTATATTGAGAACCCGATAAATTTACATATTTAGATACTCTTTAGAGTAAATACGATAACATTTGTCGACCGGTAAAAACGTAAGATTCAATAATCGTTAAGAAATATTTCAAATCTGAATTCAAATAATCTGACAAAAGTGATCTATTAAACAAGAACAAAACGAGAACAAAAACTGAAGTAAAGAAATCTGATCGAGAAAAACGATTTCCACAAAGCCGCCAAAGAAGATTACGTCGCACACGACATCTTGGTTCGAACGTACTCGAATCTTGGCAATAATTTCCGATTGACGCGCGATTAAGATTTAAGACCTTGAAATCTTAATTATCATTAATGTTGCATCGAGAAACTTGAGTTGATTGCTCAGACTTTTTTATTCACAATAATGATTACGATTAATGAGCGAACAATGTTCATATCATTTTGTACGAAAATGCATCCAGCGATTCATCTAAATTGAAAATATTGCTGGATCCGTTTACATACTAAATGAATCACAATTAATCGGTCAGTAACTAATATCGTTTTTGTCGATAAATGTATTCGAGCAATTACCTTAAGCTATCATTAAAAGTTAAGCGAAAGCAAAAATAAAACGCAACCGATACGTCAGTTAATAAGTTTTCGTTATCGATTAAACTTATGGATGAAACTTGTCTTAGTAGAAATAAATCTTTTTATTGAAAATTGTTTTTTGAACATTTTGCAAAAAGAAAAGCTAATGAAATTTTAGTTCTACACTCCGGAGAAAAAAAAACGTCC
This sequence comes from Aradophagus sp. ZL-2020, assembly GCA_022817685.1. Lineage (NCBI taxonomy): Eukaryota > Metazoa > Arthropoda > Insecta > Hymenoptera > Scelionidae > Aradophagus > Aradophagus sp. ZL-2020. The sequence goes on from JABFOV010005772.1 coordinate 5,899, forward strand.
GAAACGTTCCATTGCGATTGAAGAGGATTGTCGTGATATTTTCGCAAAAGGAATCTTTGTCTTGTTTCGCGATGTTCATTACTTCTTTCGTATAACTGAAACCGTACCGGCACCTCCCCTCGGAGTATGGAAGTTGAGCCAGCGATTGGAAAGAAAGACGATGGAAAGAAGATCGGGGCAAAGTGGCCGTCATATAATTGCGCGCAACGTGGTTGTTGTCGACGGCGAACCGGGCGGCATCCGATTTATATTTTTGATTAAACGAGGAAGCGCCGACAAATGCGATAAGCGTGACGCGCCGCTCAAGATGATTGTCCCAGTTTCTGTAACAAAAAACGGAGAAACAAGAGCGACAGTAAAAAAGGAAACAACTACAGACGATTTATAAAGAGCGAAGTTGTGCAGTGCGGGAGAAATCCACGCTGTTTTCTGACACCTTAAAACAGAGTCAATTAAACGCAATAACGTTGTTTTAGTTTTCGTTGAAAAATGATTAACATGTTGGAAAGCACTGCAGGCGCGCAATTCCAAGAAAAGGAGATCCACTTTGATCGTCCGCGGGGATCTTAAATATTTACAAGCCAGCATTGAGTTACAATGATCCATAGACTGTGCGCGGACAGCGAAACGACAGCGAAACTCGATCGTCGCAAACATTCGCTTGACTTTAATTTGAAATCTTCGCTGAAGTAATGAGCAACCCTTTGGGTTTCGTTTCAAAACAAATGTTCAAAATTTCAAAATAAATGTTCTGGTTTTGAATACTTCTGTTTCCCAATGACACGAGGACAAGGAGATAGAAAAGTATTAGAGGGAGATGTTAGAAAAGAAACTGCAGCTAATCAAGAGCAGTGCAATTAAGGCAATAATCGGGGGATTTGTAAGCCGTTTTGATAGCGGCGCGGCGACGAAACTGTTGAGCGTCTAATTAGGAGGTGCGTTCGCGGGCCGATTCGCGAATGCCAATAAACTAATGGGATTTCCAAGTCGTCGATGGTTGTGTGCGCGCGAAACGCCACGGGGCTGAAACCGAGAGCCCGATCGATACGACGAGCGCTGTAGCCGACGAACGGGCAAAGATGGCAATCGGTCTTGAGGCAGGCCAAACATCTCAATGTTAACGAGCCTCGTTCTCGGGCGAGTGAAAAATCGAGAAACCCGGGAAAGTGCGTCGCGATCGTTTTACCGCGCTCACGCTCAATCTCGAAAATTGTATACCCTTCGTTAAAAGCGACAATCAATAATTTGAAACATCCTTTAACGCGAGATTCAACATGAAAATGTATGCTTTTCGTTGTGTTCGAGTAAAATTGATTGTACGTTTGTTATTTTGATTCGCATCGGAATTTCGGTAATATAACAATTTCATCATGCAATGCGTAATAGTTTAATACGAGAACGCTGGAAACGTTTTGACGTGAATTATTTTTACATACATTTTTCATTCAAATTTCGCAAAGACGCTAAATATAGTAAGTCGGTAAAATATTTCTTTTACTGAAAACGTTCAAAATTGTACCTTTATGGTATACCAATCATATGTAACGAAAGAGTATCGAGCATTGCACTTTATTTGTATAAAAAGTCATCTTAATTCGGCAGCCCACTCCGCATACCAATTTTCCTCAGAGTCTATACCAAATTGGTATGAGCGTCTTGCAAATGCAGATGTAGACCACAATGTAGCCGAACGTGGCAACGAAATAAGGGGCGTGGCCTATTGCCGGTTTTGCAAGAACTCTATACCAAAATGGTATATAGACGCCGAGCAAAATAGATGTAACAACAACGGAGTAAACATGAAATTAAATGAATTAAATTAAATTAAATTAAATGAACATATTTCGGTATTAATACCCAGAGTTCTTTTTTTCAGTAAAAAAAGCTGAAACCACACCAAAATTGTACCGTTTTTTATTTGTGTTAATTTTGTGTAACCAATATTGTAATTAATTGTAATTAATATACATTTCACAAATTGTATGCCCTAATACCTCGATTAATTAACGAAAATCAGGATTAATGGACGAACGTTAATTATCTTATTAAATTTTCTAGTCAATTATACTCATACCTTTTTGTCACCGTGATTGAGGTATAGTGCGTTGTGTATTCGATTAACGTAAAGAGGTTATTAGGGTAATTTATATTCACGCGCGACGCGCACCTGCATTTCAATGCATCAATCATCGATGACGCTGGATTAATGCATCGCATTGGTCGCGTGATCGGTGTCAAACGTTTCTTCGCGTCCTCCGTTGATTGACCGTCGAGTGTTATACTCGCGGGATCGCCGGAGCGAGAAATCGCGCGATCGAATCTCCGGGGTCTCGAATCGCCGGAGGCGAGGTCAGTCTTGGCGGATCCGGTTGTGCATGCACTTTAAGCTTTGATGAAATAAGACTGCCGCATTAGGATGGCTGGATAATTGAACGCTAAGCCAATTTCAGCTCTGCTCGACAATGCAGCCGAAAATGTTAATTGGTACATGGAGAAAACAAGGTTGCTACATTAATGATTTCAAATTGTTAATTCAAGTATCAGTAAATAGCTGATTTTATCAAGCCACCGTTCACCTATCTATAAAAATAAATATTAAAAAAGACACACACGTTTTGTCGCAATTTCGAAAACCTTTTAAACATGTAAAATACTTTACAGATTGCAAAAGCCATATGAAATGTGATTGTTTATTATAAGCCACCGTTCACCTATCTATAAAAATAAATATTAAAAAACACACACACATTTTGTCGCGATTTCGAAAACCTTTTAAACATATAAAATACTTTACAGATTGCAAAAGCCATATGAAATGCGATTGTTAATTAGGTCCTTACTAATTGGGACTTTTACTTGAATCGAAATGATAGTAAACGGTGTCCGAGCTCGTCGAATCGACTGTTTATTTGCAACAAAACGTTCGAGTGCAATCTCGATACGACGCCGTGCTTTTTCGCGATCGTTCAAACGCATCGCAGGGCGCACGCGCGACGACAAAAGTCTTGCCCGAACCGAGCGGAGCGTCGTGGCCGCGCGTTCTTATCGCGCCGTTATCAGATTATTGGGACTCGCGATTCGCACGTCGAGCCCTCAAAAGCGACGGTCTTTCTCGCGCGCGCCTCGTTCACGCTCGCTCGATGGAAATCAATAATCCGCGCAAATCAAAGCCCCGCCGACATCTGATATCGACTCGCTATTTTGTTCAACCATTACGGCGCAATCGATTCACGTTGCCGCGGGACAAATAATTGTTCGCTTACGCTTCTGAACCGTCGCGCGAATTCGAAAAAAAAAAAAAAAAAAAAAATCGTCCGGAGATAGGTACGCTTCACGGAAAATCAAATTCAATTTGTGTATTAGAATCAATCGTCGCGATTTTCTTATTATATTATCTTACATACTCTGTTATGTAATATTTAACACGTCGCTCAATATTTTGTCATCGAGTTGACAAACGCGACACTCAAATTCAATACAATCATTATCATTTGTAAAATATAAACGAATATGTGGAATAAGCAACGGTCGAATTGAAATTTTACGTAAAAAAAAGAAAGTAAAAAAAAATTAAAAATTGCAACTGTTCGAGGGTTCGCGACACAAAAGCAACGTATCGTTCGCTAGCAAATTTCATTACAGCTGCTGAAAGGCTTTTAATTGCGCCGATAAAATTCGGTCCCGCGGAAAAAAAGGTCTTCGCGAGGCAATAACATTGTTGGAAAAATTGTTGTACTAAAAACGGTAGGAAAAACGAATTATATATATATAAAAAAAAAAAAAACACTTATAGATAGTAATATAAATCGATTATAACTGGGGAACATTTGCGCAGTGGAAAAAACGTAAGCGATGGTGACTTTGGGACGAAGGTCGAAACAACGTTTAAAACGCGGTTTCAAACGCTGACAGATGCTAAGCGACGAGCACTTCAAGTCCAATCGCTGTCGCGAGTGCGGCCTGAAAACGACTCCGATCGAAGCAATTCCGCAGATTAATGCGATTCGAGCGTACGCGAAACCGACAATTCAGATGTATTTCCAAAGTTCGGTGACAGCCGAATCCGGGCTAACCGAAATTTCGACCGAAAATTCCTGCAAAATAACGGCGCGCAGATTGGTGCGAAATTCCGTTCGCCGTAATCGGCCAATTCAATTAGACTTGTTCCGGAAGGAATTTTGTCGAAGTAAAACTAACTGAAAGAAGGACGAAAAGGAGCAAAGTAAACTAATTTCAGTCATGGAGAATAAATTTCTAATTGAATTTAATATATCGAGTCAGTAGAGTAGGAAAGATGAAGTATTTTAGTGATATAAAATTGTAGATTTGTCCTAAAATGCATTTCAAAATTCGTGTCTACGCTGTAAAAAGAGAGTTGTAAAATAAAACATGAGATAGAACATTTAAAAACGTCCATAATGTTTTAAATGTTTTAGAATATTTTATAAAATGTTATTTCATAAAATGTTAATTATAAAACTAACTATAAAAATATATATTTGAATGATTCAAATTTTGTTGAACTCTAAATCAAATTATCTTTCCAATAGATTATCGTGATTCGCATCCGTCACTAATGTTAGAAATTCCAACAATATACGGTTAAAATAACAGTTACAAATTGAAAGTGCTGCGAATTTCTACGGTTCTTTAATTTTAATTTTAATTGGTATTTTAAAAAGTCAATTCCACGGTACGAACGAGCACGAAAAAGCAAACTTTTGAGAAGGAAAAAAGTTGTGGCAGCAAGTTTGTTCACCTATCCCTAAACGTCTCCTATTTTTCCGTGCAATTGCGACGTTAAGTTTTGTCGTCGGGAATGTTAGATCTTTCCTCTTGTAGCGTGCTTTTCCTAGAAGAAAAAAAGAAAATTAACGGGAGCGTGTCACGAACGGCAATGATTCCGGGAAGTTAACAGAAATAGCAATAGTTACCACGAAAACTACAACGTTGCTGCTTATTTATTTATTTTTGTTACTTCTTTCTTGCGTTTTTGACACATTTTGCGTAGTTTTGAATACATTCGAAATTCCGATTGAAATTTAAAACATTTCATTGTTAAAGTATCCCAGAATCAGCATCTCTAGGAAGAACTGAAGTAAAGTTGAAATTTCCCTATAAAATTTTCATTTTCTTGTATATACGTATATATACTTTGATTAATTCGGTATATAAACATATACCTGTATCATTGAAATTCACTTTTAATACAAAACATAATTCAACGTAATAAGATTTCCAATATACTTTTTACGACCACTTTTACTTTGGTTGGAACAATTTTGATATGATCTCAATGAGCAGTGCGCTTAAGAACTGCGAAAGCAAACATTTCGTTAACGTTGTCAGCGTCAGCGAAAACAAATTGTTACCATAAACGGTGATACGGCAGCCAGTAACATTGGCCGCGTCGTTTAGAAAATGCGGGGCTGCGTTCAGATCGTTAAGTATACAAACAATTATAACATTATTACAATTCCACAAAACGATCGATCGCATCGGCAACTCGCTTTGCCCCTAGCGTTAATACCTTTCATTTATACAGGGTGAGTTTTTTATCTTGAGACAACTAAATATCTCGAAAACTACAAATCCGATCAAAAAAAGTGGGTAATAAAAATTGTTCGTCTCGACGGGGGACATCCGATGATACCAAATTTGAC
>JABFOV010005773.1:0-11560 GCA_022817685.1 Aradophagus sp. ZL-2020
TACTCACGCTCTTTCTTTATCGTCTGCGTAGGATGCGAAGCGTCTATCTGCCCTACGTTCTGCATCTACCCTCTATACTCTTACTGCGCAGTTACTGCAACAATATGAGTTGCTTTCTTTTTTATGTGTGACTACCACTGCTCCCATCGCGTCTGTCACGCGGCACCCGTTTGGTTGGAGGGGGGGGGGAGTTTGCGAGGGTGTACTTCAGCTGCGGACACGGGGGGGGGGGGGGGAGTAAAGAGATGTGAAAAACACTAATAAAACAGCGTTTTTATCCTCAGTCACGGAGAATATAAAGTGCGCGAATCGTTTTATTAATTTGAGTGGTGGGATTTTAAAAATAGTTTTATTTCCGCGCGCATAAAGCGTATTTTTAAACCGTTTAAGCGGCGCAGAAAAACGCGCGAGCGAACGCATTGCGATACGATTATATGTTTTTGGATCAATGACAGGCTGAAACGACGATGTATAATTACGGCGCATTATTGTATTAATATACAAAATGAACGAGTCAATCCCACGCGGCGGCGCTCATTCATAAGCCACGCTAATAAAATTGCAACGGCCGATACATTTTTGATCGAAATCAGATACTCAATGGCACGTTGCTCAATTGAAATCTGTAGCGCGATCGCAGCGAACACGCAAGCGCAATTTCGCCGGCCGTAAATTGCTCGCGAAATTTTTATGCAATAATAAAATTGAAACCGTTTCGACGGGAATGTCTAAAAAGTCAACTTTTTTATATTCATTAATTGGATAAATTAAGACTGAAATGACTTTAGTTTTTAAAATAGAAAGGAGGGTACCGTCGAGTTGACTTTTGTGATAGTTAAAAACTTTTCGTTATTGGCTTAAGGCGTAAAAAAGAAGAATATAAAATGTTATTAATCTTCGCCAAATCTAACTTTTAAGTGTCGAAATTTAATATCGAAAAGCTTGATGGCGATATCAATTTGAGAATTCAATCACATAACAAAGGAAAAATGAAATAATTAAAACTGACTTTTGCAAAGTTTTCAAATTCCAAATTTATGTTTAAGAACAAACAAAATCAATCTAAACGAAATTTTTTCGTTTTATGAATAATATAATATTCAATATTATAATAACGGTAAAAATCAATAGGATTATGAATAAGTATTTAATAACATAATTTAATACAAAAATATTATAATAAGATTACAAATAAGTATTTAATAATTTAAAGTATTTAAAGATATAATGCAATGTAAAAACAAAAGTCTTACTTTAGAACATTGTCTCGTCATTCAACAAAAATATCATGAAATGAGAGACATATTTGTATACAAACGTAATAAAAATAGTCTATTTAACAATAATAATAGACAAGATTATTTGAAATTTGTTGGACGAAAAAAGTATCAATTTTGCCAATAAATATAGAGTTGCTTTCTTGCACAAATCAAATGAACAAAGTTCTCTTTCAACTAAAGTTTACACGTCCAGATGAGAAACGCAGTAATCGATAATACAAATGGATCTTAGTGAAAAGTAAATAAGCCATTATTTGAACCAACAACCTAATTAGATGGGAAATCCAACTTTGTTTAAATTAATTTAACAAGCATATCGATCTTCACAAGTATTTATTCGACGACAACTTGTCAATAAACACGAGCGGAACACGTGCCTTACTTTTCCAGTCTTCAAAAAAAAAATTGCTACAATTACAAGTGGCAGTAATTGCGAATTCACATTTATTAATGATGAAAAGTCAATGTCTAATGATTTACAAAATAAATGACAAAACAATTGATTGTCCAACTTCCTCATAGACGCAACAACAAACATGCAAACACATTTTGAACGTTGATATCAATGATTCACAATATCAACAAGGTTGACCTTGAACTTACGGTGAACAAACAACTCGAACATGTAAAACATTTCTCTTTCCTTCTGACACTTGACATTAGCAAAAAATACTTTAACCAATTACTTTTTATCAAAGAACAGCGCCGTCGAAAGGTTCAAAGGTTATTCAAAGAAAATTTCAAACAGACCATTTTTTGTCGAGGAAAATCATTTCCGAAAGCGTCACAATACAGCGTTCTAATGAAACGGTGAGTGACGTTCAATTTTCCGAAAACTCCGAGGAACCTCCTCCAAATGATCGATAGTTTGTATCGGCGCTTAGGAGCGCGCCGTAGGGATGCGATTTGAAACGGGACAAGTGTGCAATAAACGGCAAAGAATGTAAAGAGGCGCGCGCCTTTTTCGTCGTTCATTCAAGTCGACTGCCGTTTTCAACTGATACTAGAGAATAGTAAATTTCGCTTTTCAGTAGAGAAAAAGTGGGGCGGAGGATTGTGTTTGATTCGCGAGTTCTCGTTGCAGATTTTTAAATTGCCCGAAATAAATTTGTGTCTTCATGTGAAATAGCGGAAATTTGAAACATATTTTTACAACCATTTACAACATCAATCATTTTTTAATTGAAAAAATATTTCTGAATCGATCAATATCTTTCACTAACAAATAGGATGTTATAAATTTGAACTCTAATTTTGAATTTTAACGAACAAAATCATTTCAAGTTTGTTCGTTCAGTAAACAAAAAAAAAAAAAAAAAAAAGAAAGAAAAGGAAAAAAATGTTGCATACTAGCTGCACATTATTCTGGACAAGTTTGAAGTACTCTGTAAATCATAAAATTCAGATGGATGTTTTTTGTATCGCTGATCTTTTTTCGTGGCTTCGTCCCCCGCAGACGCGCAAACTAATTCACGGTTATTCGATGCTCTCGCGCACCGCCAGGTCTTCCCAACTTGTCTCCAAAAATAATTTGACTCCGAGATCCGTATTTGGGTCAGCTTTCAGCCGCCCGACTGCGACGTCACCGTGACAATCAACAAAGCCAGTCAAGAGCGCGAGTTAATGCCGGCGCATTGTCTTTTGGCGCTTGCGAAAAAGTCGGTCCACTTGGTAAATAAAACTGCTCGCTGATTCGCCCGGCAGATACGACGGCAATCAAGCGACGAGAATCGCGCTGGGTCAGTGTCTCGGCAATTGATAATTCATCATTTGACACCCCGGAAAAAGTCGTTTAACTTCGGCCAGAAAAATCATTCGTTTCATTGAACTGAATTGTTCGGTTATTTTGAGTTACTTGAAACAATCGCTCGATTCAAACTTATGATTGATGTTAACTTAAAAAAAGATATCAATACTTATATTATAATTATATTCTTGTAATTATGTTATTCTAAAATGTTCAATATGCATGTAATCATTATGAAAACTGTATATTATGCAAATTGTTGAACATTCGTATTTTCAGTCTTAAATAATAGTCATCTGAAAGTCAAATACGATACTTATAAAAAAATGAATTCGACTAGGCAAGTCGCAGATTTTGGAAATGCGGACAAACAATTTATTTTTATATTCTAAATATTGCAGCTGAGTATAAAACTCACTGAAGTACTAATTGAAATGAAAATAAACTATTTTTCGTATTAAAAAAACGAGTTGATATAATATGAAAAAATTATTCTACGTTTGTCTGGAAAAGTTATGGATTACCCGTTTTAATTTAAAAATCAAAAGTCGAAATCCGGGTTATTTCCTTTGTCCCTTATTTACTCTTGCGACCAACAACGTCCAAACTGAAATAACAACATTGAAATAACAACAATTACGTTTCTCCCGGAAGATGCACGGCAGCGCATCGCGAAGGACTGTGCGCTCTTTGTCGCCGACGAAACAATCGTTACATTTGTTCCTAACGCCAAACAGTTTTCGCTGGTTCGTTCAACAACGGAGCTTGTCTCTTGAACGGCAGCACTTTGGTCGATTTGTTTCCCTTCATTGGACGAGCGACTACAAAAGCGAGCACGAGCGCCGTCTAAGGCGTTCATTTTAGCGCGACCGTCCAACAATGTCACCGGTGTAATTAAAATTGGATTATTACACGCGATTGGGATAGCGTAAATTGGATGAGTGCCAAAATAATTGTTCATTTTGGTTAAACAATGCTCGTCCAGACTTGAGTGAAACATTTCAGGCAATTGATGGGATTCAGAGTGTGTTAGTTTAAGCTTAACTCAATGGTGGCGAAGTTTCAAGTGCTCGCAGCGCCGCAGCCCATTTAAATGCGCGCGGCGGTTGTGCCGCGAACTACGAGGCGCAGCGAAATTTGTGTCAAACCTCGGGCGGAACACGTCCGGAGAACGTCCAATGTACGACTAAGTTCCAACTTTTTCAACCTTCGGTGACAATTTCCTAATCCTTGGGAAATTCATCAGTGTGACAAAAAAAGAGCGACCGTCTGATTTAGTTTAGTTTATAGGTTCCTGAAAATGTTTTTCAGAATATTAATCTTACTATCTCATCCGTTTGTTGACACATATTTCATATTGGATATTAACAATCATTTTTCGTTGATGTAACGTTTAAATCGTCGATAATGTAAATATTTCAAAGAAATATTAATTTTCGATTAAATTTTTAATCGAATTATCTACGTTTTTTGTAATAGTTGTTACGATAAAGTCACATTTTATCGGTATGAAATATAAATTCATATGAAGCTTTATTTTCTGTAGGAAAAGAATTCTTCGTTTAAAGGTCAAGTAAAATTCTAAAAAATGTCTAAAACTGAATAAATGACTTTTAATATACGAGCTGCTTAAAGCAGTGAATCAACCGAACATCAGTATTCCAACGTCATCTCTACCTAAGAAACTTTGAACTAATAGATGTCCGAACATTCGAATAGTAATTCGTTGATGAACGAAAAACAGGACGGTTTTACAGCAGAGCGATCTACTACAACTAATCTTGCACTTTACACGACCTGTTGGATAGAGAAGATTGAATCGAGCAAACAAGCTAACACACGATCTCTCGACTTTACGAAAGCATTTGCCAGAGTTGGTTGTAGTGCTTTAATATCCAAGCTTTGATAGTCGAGAATTCTTGAGCCCAATTAAATTGGTTGTAGAGGTACTTAAGAGACAAACTTTCGAAAAATTGTGTTGGAAAAATCGTACGTTAAGTATTTGTTTAACATTTTTATTGTGATTGATCAATTAAAATATCTAATATCTGTTGCTTGCAATTATAATTTCTAAAACCTATTTGTGTTCTCATAAGAATGCTTGATGTCTAAAAATAAAAATTTGGAGAAAATATAGATGTGCTAATTTAATTAAAAGTTTTGTATAACTCAATTAAATAATGTTTATTTAAGGTAATATGTCAGTGTACTGTGTTATGTTAAAAATAAAATCTGTAGTCAAGTTATAAATGACCAATTGACATACATTTTATAAATTTAATTACATATGATTTATTTGAAATCAGAAAATAACTGAATTTATTTATTCATTTGCAGAATCTTAAATAAGCATTCAATATTGGTTCAAGATCTTATAAACAGATTGACGTATCACCTTAAAAATATTTAATAATTTTTAATCTTTTAAATTTATTGTTTAACTCTTTGTTAACTGCTTGTAATAATCTTATTATGACAGAGACAAGTTTGAATTTGTATTATTACAGTATAAACAAAATTAATGAATAATTTTACTCTTCAGTGAGCATCATTATTCATGAAAATGTGCACTTATAAATAACCTTAAAGTTTACAATGTAGTTAATGCCACAAACTGTTAACGAAAAAAAAAAATTTAGTGAATATTTAGGGATTTCAAAGTATATTTTCAATTATGTACTTAAATTCTCATATTTGGACCACTTTCACTAGCTTCATACCTTGTGATATGCTTTATTGTTAACTTCATACTCATTATCTATAATTCCAAGTATGGCTAATTACATCAATTTACATTTACAAAGTTTCTATCAAGTTTAAAGATCAATTTTTGTAAAAATAAATCAATCTGTCCATAATTTGTCCAAAATACGGCTAATTAAAAAACTGGATTCATAACATCAACTGATATTCATTATTAATTATATTTAATAGAAACTTTGAGGTTGATTAATTCAAATTTCACAAGCAAAAAGCTCAATCTTCTGATTCTTTTTGCAAAATAAAATATTCGTGAAATTCTCAATATTTTTTAAATCAATGAATTAGAATTTAAAAAAAATTGTTCAAAGTAAAATTTTGTTTCATTTTTTTAACACAACTTTTATTCAGTTCATAAAATTCATAAAACGAACCTTTGAGAGGAGGCAGCTGTTGCAGCTCGACGTCCTGAGAATTGCGGTAGCGCGATGATCCCTGTGACTTTTTTGACTTCTTCTTAAGAGAACGCTTTGCGAACGGATCTATTCGATCCACAAACGTCGTCGCGGACGACATTGTGGAATTTGTTCCTGAGTAGCCTTGTATGATGATTTCCTGTTTGTGCTGCGTGTTGATGACTTTGACTAGAGGCGAGCAAGCTCACCCCTAAGACACTGCATTTGTCGTCGAGTTCACTTCACTTGTGATTTGGACTACTTCATAAATGGAACACATGAGAATAACGCTGTGATGTCCTCGAGTACTAGTTCCTGCGATGCACCACCACCGGCTCAGTTCAGGCTGCAAAATCCATTAAGGCAGCAGGTGAATCACTCGAAATCTGTTGACAAATCAAATAAGTTCAACATTGTTGGGTTCAGGAACTTTCGAATTACAAACAATTCTATCTCTTTGTTTATTTGTTACTTTTGTTTCATTTTTAGAATAATAAATATTCGACGGACGTTTTGACAATGTTAAGGGCTCAAGACTACTTTGCCAGGTAAGCTTAAACCATGCTGTTTGTAAGACGACAGACGTTGTCAATACAAGTTTGGGTATTTATGAAAATTGATCGATTTTTCCTTGCCGAGGGTAATTGGTTTTGTCAGATTTATGGCATAATTCATTTGACAAGGTTATTGAATTGAAGAGAATATTGATTACAGGAGGTATTAAATTTGATTGTTTGAAGACAGCGTTTGAGCAACAAAGATAACTAAGTGATATTTTAGTTATCAATTGTGAATAATGATTGATTCTGTAATGATTGATATGTAAAGAAATTTTTTTATTTCAGCAATGAATCATGGTTTAGAAATAATCGTTATCTTGGGACAAACGCCATTTGGCGTATGGGATTAGAATCAATTGCGTTTTTAATGAATTTTATATAATATAATACTTAATAAATGTTCGATATGAGGTAAGTTTGTGAGTAATATAGTAATTGCGTTAATTGACGTTTATGTATTAATTGATTTAAAAAACTGTCTTTAATGCAGTATGGAATAGATATAGAATGAAAATAGTCATTACTACCAGAATTAAAATAAACCAATATTATGGACATTTTTTTAAATAAATTCTTAAAATAAATTCGTTTGTTTTCTTTTTATTTCATTTCTATTAAAACTATTTCATATTTTTTTGCACAAAAATTTACATAGGAATAAATATATTTAAATTTTGTTCAACTATTAATGAAGCATCAAAAACTTTCTCAAAAAGAAAAAGTAAAGTTTATTGAATTAGAAACAAAATCAATAAACATTAATAAATACAACCAAAGATAACATTTTTCCTGTTTTTGACATTTAAAAAATCTAATTTTGGTAGTCATCTACTAAAATAAAGAGACAACATGTTATTGACTTGTTTAAAAACATGCAAATAAAAGATCAACATTGAAACTGTCAATCGAACAAATCCACATCATATTCAACTGACCGAATTTCAATAAACAAAAAAAATAAAAAAACTGTGAATTCTATATTACACATATTATTATCATTTAACTTAGACCAAAAAAGTGTAAAATAAAATTGAATAATTATCGAGTTGTAACAGTGATGACAATAAAAAGATAACAATTTCTGGTATTTTACAAACAAAAATAAAGGAAACACAAAAATTTAAAGAATGCATACTTGCGCTACTTTTTTTTTGTTTGCACCTTATCAAAAACTATAATTTTCAAATTTTCTGCTGACGTCAGTATCATGATAAGTTAATCAAAACTACAAGCATCAATCAACATCAACATTTCAAAGTTTATCCAGAATACAGAAAATAATAAAAAGCAACAAAAAAAACTAGTGTAATTGATTGAGTGTTAATTTCCTTCACCTTTATCACACGAAAGCAATTAATAACGCCGATAAAAATTTTTCGCAGCAGTCAGTGATGCAATTAATTATATTAACACACGATAGCACACATTATCAGTCTGATTCTCATAAAAATCCACTTTTCCAGACCAGAAGGAAAAGCTCCTTCGAAGCAAAACTCGTGAAACGGGAGGCGTTTACAAAATGCAGCGATCCACCGAATGTAACGTCCACGCAACACTAGCAGCGGACCACTCGAGTTTGTAGGTTAGGTTGACCAAATGCCAGCCGTTCTCGGGCAGAAGCGTACGGCCGACAGGTCGGCTTCACAGAGACCGACGAAAACTCGTCAGGGAAAAAAAGCGTGAAATCACAAGCGCATCGGCGCACGATACGGCGAGTTCGTCCTGAAAGCAGCGCCGATTCGAACGTTATATAAAAACAGCGCCAACCTACTCCGCACTGCGTTCGACCGGGACGGGTTTCGCGAGGAAAGGGGCCCGGGACGATGATTTTCGGTCCTCGGGACCGAAGCGGAACACCAAATTTTCAACCAGTGATGAAAAAAAAAAAAAAAAAACTGTTGCGACTGAGAGGGCGCCACGTTGCGCATGAAACGGAGTCGCTCGCACTCTCCGCTTTTCTCCCGATCATTTTCCTCGTCCGGCCAAAATTACACCCAATGGCGATTAACCTCGCCGATCGCCGTTGATTTGATAAACTAAACTAACCTCTGTCGGTCAATCAATGACTTTATATAAAAACAAAAAGAAAAAAATAAAAAAAATAAAAGAATTTTAAAAAAGAATAAATAGTAAAATCACGCGGAGACGAAATCCGGCATCGGAGTGGGGGGGCGGGGCAGTGGTCGGGAAATGTAGGGAAACTCGAAAGGTCAGCGGGGGGGAGCGAAGTCAAGCGCTAAAAGGCGGCCGGAGTCGGCGGCGCGCTGCGGAGCGCTTGGCCCACATAACCTCGAATTATGCAATTGGCGGAGCGGTAAGTGCGTCCCGCTGCCGCGGCCTGGCCGGCCGCGTTCTGGCCCGCGAATTGTCAAAACGTCACAACACGCACCGCGAGATAGAATTGGTGGCGCGGGGGGTTCGGGGTGGGGTGGGTCGGGGTAGTGCGGGTCGAGGATGGGTGGAGGGGCAAGGGGCGAACAATTCGTCCCTGGAAAGTGGCGGTCCGTGGACAGGTCCATCTAAGGCAATAGACGCTTCGCAATCAGCGTGTCTGGCTTCCTGGGTAACACGGTTGCCGTTGCCCGGCCTGCCGGTTTAAATGTCACCGTCGATATATTATTCCCGGAGTGAATGGATCGGCGCGGAAAAGTAATATCGTGCCTGGGCTGAAGGAAAGGTCGTGCGCAAAATCGTGAAATCTTTGCGATGATTTTCGGCCGCGGGAAAAGACAATTGTAGCTGGAACAATGACTGTTTTTTGTAAGATAGAAAACATTGCGTTCTAGGCTTATTCAACGAGCGAAAAGTAGCACGTTTTTCTGTACTCGGGGATAAAAGTTCACTTTTCTAAGCACAGTATTGGTTCATGACATTATTCCTGCCGTAAGATGGAAAGGCGTGCCTTTTAAACTTGCTTAGCGGGTGGAAAGTAGCACATTTCTGTCCTCGGGAAGAAAAGTTCATTATTCCATGCACGGTGTTATTTCATGACTTTTATTTCGGCGTTAGAGTGGAAAAATAGAGAATTTTAGATACAGTAGAAACTGCGAAGAGTCCCGATGCGAAGAGTCCGCACAACAACATATATCCCCATATACGTGAATGACTAATACAATACACGTTGCCCCCTCCACAGCAACACGCATGCGCAGAATACAAAGCCTACTTCACACATAACCTCAATGAATTTATCAACACAGAATATTAGGAAGTGGAGAGGGACAATGTGAAGAGTCCCTTTCCCCTGTTTCCATTACCCCTACATCCCCATGAGCAGGACTCTTCGCAGTTTCTACTGTATTTTAGAGAATAGAAAGTGACACTTTTCATTTTGAAGGGATGCAAGTTTATTTTTCCGTGATCAGTGTTATTTCATGAGATTTATTTTTGCCCTAGGGTAGAAAAGTACTCTACTTTAAACTTATTTTTAACGCATTTCGACTCATATAATGAGTCTTATTTCTGCCCTCAGATCGAAAAGAGTACGTTTTATGTCAAAGGAGCAAAAAAGAAATAAAAAGTTCATCAAGCGAAATGTTTTTACTGAAAATGAATGCATATGAGTAAAGTATTGTTTTGTACGCTTAGTACACAAATGTTAAATTTGTAATCGAGTGTGCAAAGTAACCATTTTGTGCACGAGTTTGAGAAATCACATTTTTCGCACGCGTCAAATAAATCTACACTTATCCGTCGCCCAAAACAATATAATTTATAACAGTAGGCGAACAAGCACTAATTGATTGACCGACAGACAAAAATAATCCGCGATAATAAATTCATTTTCCAACGTGCGGTCACATTAAGTTCAGCCGCGCTTGTAATTTGACATAATGTGCATATATTAACTACAAACACGCGGGTTTGGAATGTGGACTTCACTGATAGCCAACTGGCCAACGCCTCGATAAATCATGTTTGTGAAATTAGTTAAATTTGAAACTTTCCCTTCATATAATCTGTTTATGACCGACGTTGTCAGTCATAGCGACACGCCGCGTAATATTCATTTATCAAACCTAAACGAACGTTCTGGTTTCCTTCGTTGGATTCATTTCCCAGCTTCCCGCCAAACATCCAAACGATTACAAGTTCCAGCTTTGTATTTTATAACTTGAATAAATATTTCAGGGAAAACCTTTGTAATTTAAGTAAACATGTTTCATTTCTGCCGAAGGGTGGAAATGATGTAAACATAAGTCTAAATATTTTATAATCAAATTATTAAATGTTAAACTATCAAATATGGGAACATAAATCACTGCTTGTGTTACTTTCAAAATAATTATTTTCAATGAATTACAATTTTATATCATAAATAATATTTTTTTCAAATTTGAAGGGAAAAATCAGTATTTAATCTGCATAGTTTTAATTGTTTATTCAATTAAAATATTATTTGAAGAAGAGGATTTTTGATACTAAATTCTCTCAATTTAATTATTTTTGAAAATATAATTTCTTTTTTCACCGATAAAAAGTCAACGCTGCTATAAAAATGTATTAAAAATACGATTGAAAATTGTTACGATGACAATAACGTTAAAAATTATTGGAACAATAAATTATCCATCAATAGAACAAATAATTTCAACGGGCCCATTTACGATTCCACCTCGTGAACAGTATCAAATTCCATTGACATTTGTATACATTTAATTATTACGTGCATATATATACAAGCATACCTGTATATACAAGCGTCAGTAAAATATAAAACATTTGACTCCGACGGCGAGCCACTGCCGAGATGAAATGGGACATAAAAATGTGGCCGTAAAAAAGATAGTCCGATTGCGCGCGCGTTCTGTATAATGT
>JABFOV010005774.1:0-11559 GCA_022817685.1 Aradophagus sp. ZL-2020
ACCAATAAATATTCAATGATAATCATTCATTGTGGAACTTTAATTGCTGGCTTAACGGACAACTTATTGTCAGCTTATTTTTGCTGGGACAACTGACGTTTGTTGTTAGTTCAACAATGAATATATTTCAAAACAACAAGACTAAATATTCGTGATTTGTTCGACATATTAAACGTTAGTTTGATGTATAACTACATTAGTGTATAGCGTAATTAAGTGCGTTTTTGCACGATAAATAAAATAAATAAATAAAATCGTTTGGTAATTTGGAAAAAAATATTTATAAAAAATTGTAGAAAATCAAAACACATTTTCATTTTTTGATAAACTATTTTTTATTACAAAAGATTAAACATTTTAAATTAAATGACGAGTAGCACCGAATTGCTTTTCCATTTTTTGTATTAATATCGCAGGAAACTTATTTGGTAAGTTTTCATAACTAATTATCTGTTCATGAATATCATTTTCAATTTCAACACAAATAAATGACCAAAAAACAATAACATAATAATGTTTAAACCAAACACTTAAGCACAAACTAATATTTGTAATTAAACGCTATGTTTATAGCAATGACAAAATTTGGTTATTATGTTCTTATTTTTCAAGTTAGATTATGTTATGTTTTTACTTTTTAAATTAGGTTATGTTGTTATTTTTACAAACAAGCGACATAGAAATAACAGTAAAACTGCTTACGTTTTTATAACATAATCTAAATTACCACAACGCACATGAACAACCGTCACAATTATCTCAAAGACCATACGCACGTGGATTAAAGGCGCAAGATCAATGGGCGCGAAGTCCTGCGCATGTTATGACTGTAATATTCGATTAATCGATATATTTTAAGTAACGATGAATTCATTGTTGGATCAGCAAATAGCAGTATTAAAAGCTGCAGAATTTCGACGTCAAATCAACATATTTGGATCAACAAATAAAATTTAGTAATTTTAACAACGACTTTCTTTCCCGTGTACGATTTACTGGCGTGGAATGTCTGCAATCGAGTTGTGTTTTTCGTAACGTTAAATTTTTAGTTTCAGCAAAATGTTTGATTGCTTCAAAGACGACACATATGTGCTTGCAGTAAGCGATAGAACCTCTTACAGCTGCACACTCGCAGTCCACCTCTGATACAAATCAATTTGGTGAAAACTTAACATTAACTGAATGAATAACTTGTTTACGGTATTCTGATGCAACTCAACCGATGAAAAATATGCAATTATCTGCTAAAGACTTTCTTAATGTTAGTCAATATTTCTCGTTGTACATATTTAATCCATTTTCATTATATGAGCTATCAAATTGTTTTAGATACTCTTCAAAGAAATGACGATCTATACTAATCATTGTACTTGATTTCACGTCTCTGTACGTAGTGAGTTCTAGGCCCTCAAAAATATAATCCTCATCTTGAACAATAACTTCTTTAAATATGTTTGCATTGTGATTAATTAACCTACATTAAAAATATAAATTTATGCACGAATTTTTTACTACATATTATAATAGGAAAAAATTATATTACTTTTGATGAATAAAGTGTGATCAAATAATTTGTTTACTCTTGCAAGAAAAATTTTAAATAGTTTTATGAAAAATATAGTGTTTGATAAATTGTTGAAGTAAAACCTTCAATTTAAAAAAATCATCATTATTAAATTTTTTAACACATTTCCTTTGATAAATCTGATCGTAATAATTATCTTACAGTTTAAGGAATTTGCATAATGCGAATATTTAATAATTAGTATTTTTCATTAAAAAAATTATATTTCATTATTTTGCTGGTCAATTTAATTACATTAATATCAACAAATAAGAATTACAAATTAATAATTACTTTATACTGCAAAAACGTGCCAACTAACATCTCTATTAAAACAGCTTTTTACTAGAACATTTCAAGTTTCTTCTTTTCAATTCGGCAGTTAAATATTTTATTAACCAATTTCCGTAATTGTGATTTTTTTTATGCTAGTCATGCTTCAGAATTATAAGTAAAAAAACAAGTTTTTATAATACAATAGGCGTGTTTGGGACACGCGCTGGCAGCGTTGCCAACGCGAATTTTATTTCTTTACATAAATTATTTTTATAAAAATGAAGAACTCGGATAATGAAAATATACCCAGTGCACTTCACAGATGATGACCCGAGTAATCAAACCCACCTGGTGCACTTCCCTGAAGATGACCCGGGTGATCGAACGCACTTGGTGCACTTCCCTAAAGATGACCCGGGTGATTGAATTCACCTGGTGAACTTCACTGATGACGACTCGAGTAATCGATCATCCGGGTCTTCTTAGGGAAAGTGCACCAGGTGGGTTCGATCACCCGGGCCATCATCAGGGAAGTGCACCAGGTGGATTCGGTCACCCGGGCCATTATCAGGGAAGTGCACCAGGTGGGTTCGATTACCCAGGTCATCTTAAGGGAAGTGCACCAGGTATGTTCGATTACCCGGGCCATCATCTGTGGTGTGCACTGGCTTTATTTTCTTTATCCGTGTCCTCCATTTTTATATAAATAATTTATGTAAAGAAATGAAATTCGCGCTGGCAGCGCTGGCAGCGCGTGTCCCGAACGCGTCTAATGTTTATATTAAATCCAACAGGTAACAACTTGTCATTTAAATGTTTCGGCCAAAATAGCCTACTTTCATCCACTTCACCTATATTGATATTTTAGAAACTCAACCCCTAACTGGATCTCCATTAATCTTATTTTCATCACTTTATGGCAAAAATTTGTGTATGAAGTTTTTTTAAGTTGCTGAATACAATTCTGACATTATATTTTCAAGATTCATAATTGCGGATCCAATATGGTGGGTTAAAATCCAGTAAATCAATATTGTCTATGAAACTTAGTGTACAAAGGTTTTTTTAATTGATGATCATCTGCATTCTTGATGTCAGACTAGTGTTGTACAAATCGAAAAATCCTTATATACTTACCTTTATAGTAAAACTATTAATCTATAATTTATAATAAAGCTTGTTTTTTTAAGTTTTGGTTCGCCATATTTGATCCAGCGATTTGAATTTTGCAAATCTGATGTCAGATCCGTTATTTATGAATCAAAAATTATACATTAGTCCTTATCCTTATACATTAGTTTTCGCATAAAACAGTTAATTTTTCTAGAGTTTGGTCCACCATCTCGGATCCGCTCGCGTGGGAAAAATGTCTCTGGCATGACCTGTGGCACGAGGTTGCCGTAGGTGCAGCCACGAACACGCCACAGCTATAGCCGGATTGGCTACGGCTGTAGCCAGGCCTGCCTCAGGTGGTCATTGTACTGCCACGCCATGGCAGTACAATGGCTCGTGAACAAAACCCACAGATCTTCCACGGCCTGGCTAGAAGCATGGCATATTTGACATTCGTTACATTCGTTACAACAACGCCCTAGCTAACACCATTACCCCTCAAAACCCACGTGCATAGACTCGGCCATGGCATGGCATCGAATATAGCGATATTTGGCTCCTGGGCTGCCTTAAGGCATGGGCAGAGTGGGCCATCGCCAGGAGCCCTATATCTGGGAGGCCCCGGACTCGTACGAGTTCGAATCATTCGGAATTTGTAAAAAAAAAATAAAAACTTATAATATTATAAGAAAAATTATAAAAAATTGTCACTACCATATGTAACATTTTTAATGTGCTTATATCTATATTTTTTTATACACATATATACATCATGTGTAACATGTTACATATTATATAATATTACAATTTAACTTTAATTCAAGCAACCTTACAAATTTATCGTAGGTCAGAAGGCAAGGGTCCGATGCTACATGTATTTTTTAAACACGTCTACATTTACACACAGAACTTTTGACCACGTAACGTTTTGAGCACGTCTAATTCCAACACGTATCATTCACGTACCAAACAATCCCGCACGCATCATTTGACCACCGAAGCATTCTCGCACATCCCAATCCCGCACGTATTATTCACGTACCAACCAATCGCACCCGCACCATTTGAACACTGAAGCATTCTCGCACGTCCCAATCACGCACGTATCATTCACGCACCGAACAATCCCGCACGTATCATTTGACCACCGAAGCATTCTCGCACATCCTAATCCCGCACGGGGGAGGATACGTAGTACGGAGGATACGTATTCTTTTTGGACTATGTAACTTGTGGTTTCTGTTCGTTTAGTTTAAATTCGTTTGAGAGTCATATACAGTTTAGGTCGATGTACATTGAGCACTTCGTATCCTCTCCCGTGCGGAATTGTCGGTGCGTGAATGATACATGCATGATTGGGACGTGCGAGAATATTTCAGTTTTCCAATGGTGCCGGTACGACTGGTTAGTGCGTGAATGATACGTGCGTGATTGGGACGTGCGAGAAAGGTTCGATGGTCTAATAGTGTGGGTGCGACTGGTTGCTGCGTGAATGATACGTGCGTAATTTGGACGTGCGTGAATGATACGTGCTGAACTGGGATGTGCGAGAATGCTTCGGTGGTCAAGTGATACGTACGGGATTGTTTGGTGCGTGAATGATACATGCATGATGCATGCAAAGATATCGAACGAAGAAGGACCCTTCAGAATGAGACGTACGCGTCTCATTCTGAAGGGTCCTTAAGTTTTCCGTTGCCCGCGGCAGTTTTTACATGCTTCGTTAACTGCGCGCCGCGCGATGCGCGCGCTTTGAGTGGGGACTCAACGTCTTTTGCCTTGCACCTCACCGATTTTTGATTTTACAATTTATGATGATACGAGCCAATCGCGAACAATGGATCAAAGTGTTAAATTTAATACAGAATTTTTTCACAGTGTATATAACTTTTCTGTTACATTTGATACACTGTCTCGACATCGAAATTGTTGGCCTTTTATACCCTTTCGAGCCATTTCAAGTTGCGCTTTTGGTGTATACAAATTCGTGTTTTTACCACACCTTAATAATGTTTTTGCGTTTTTGGTAATCAACGGCTAAGCGTGAGGACGGGTGTTCCATTCTCACCTAGAAGTGTTTTTTCAGCACGTTAACAAGGCTGCTGGTAGATAAGAGGTAAACTAATTTGGTATTCGTGTTTATGCAATGTGGCACAAATACCTTGCAAAATAGCTTGCGTAGACAAAGGAATATGGATATGTTTAAATTATTTATTCAAGATCTATTAACATCTATGTTAAATTCATGCAAAATAGATAAAACTTTTCCATACCTGTATTTGTGAAAAGTAGACATAATAATGAAATTATGACTGAAGGTAAAAAATATAATACACAAACATTCGTTGTTGTAGTATTCTTTGTTCCTAAACGAGTATAAAGACATAGAGATCCGATTATGAGTCCTACGCCAGAAATGCCAACTAATAAGTCTATGTCTGAACAATTATTCTTTTTCAAAATAGATGCCGTCGTACATAATCCTACGAGTGGACCTAACCAAAGACCAGAACTGCTTTTCGTCCTGTTGAATAAATAAATTCAGTTATAGCTATAATAACAGGTATACAATGTCTATTTTTTGCAAAATACAAAGCGTATCCACACGGACAAAAATATGTTGGAAACATTAATGCGTTTTGCGTTAGAGATTAGTGTAACAATAGGGAAAACCAACTTCAGAAGTCATTTATATTAAGTATTTCTTTTCTCGTTGGAATAAATAAGTTCGGTACTATTTTTTATAAATATGTGGTTAATCTCGATAATAGTAAATACATTTCCAAGAGTGGAAGGGGACTTTTCAGCAAGTCTTCACAATATCTGAATTTCATAATGTAAAGTACATCACTTCATCCTATTTATAATTATCGCAAATACAATTAAATGAATAATGAAGATATATATTGTAGGAAGTGTCTATTCGCACCTTAAAACAGGAAACAGGAAACGCGAAAACCCGAAAAACGGGAAACGCCACGTACACTGTTGCCAAATAATATAAACCCGAAAAAAGGCAATTGAAACGCGAAAATTGAATTTCCACACCAGAATGTTGAAAACGAACACGAAACAGGAGAAACGAGACAAAGAGACATTTTTCTGTGAATCAATTAATATATATTATTATTACATTTTTCTGTGAATCAATTCTTTTGATGTGCTCGACGTGCTCCGACGTCGAACAAAACATTGTTTAACATCGTCTGATAACTTTTAAAATATTTTTGAAAGTCATTAAAACTTTCAAACTTCATTCCAATCCTCAGAGGAATCATCTATCACAAAATTGAAATATTTCTTCAGTTAATTAAAAAAGATAATTTACTTTGTTGATTTTGAATAAGTGTGCTACCTTGATAATTAGCATTTATGGAAGTAACATTTTCATGAAAAAAATATTGATTTTAGATAAAATTCACATTAGGTTTATACCGTTTTAATTCACTTTTCGAGTATAATTGATAAATAATTTAACACATCAGAATCAATGTGTTATGAGCAAAAAAAATGTTATTTATAAGATTAGATTAGATTAGATTATAAATCATTCAAAATTATCAAGGTATGATTGGTAAATAAAAAATAAAATTAATATTTACCTTGAAAACGGTTTTTGGATCCAATCTAAAACTTTTATTTTTCTTCTGATCCAAAAATTGTCGTTTTATTGTAGATAAAACACTTTTTTATTCAATTAATTAAAAAAACTCTTATATTTTCAAACGCAATACCTCACTTGTTAAATTCTGAGCGCGATCTTACTTGAAAAGAGAGATATTCCTACTATAAAAGGTGTATAACAAAGATACAAAAAATGTAAACATGGAACGTAAACAAGTACAACAGAGGCTGCTAGCTTATAGCCGTTGACAACAGTTTACAAATCCTACTATAAAAGGTGTATAACAAAGATAAAAAAATGTAAACATGGAATGTAAACAAGTACTACAGAGGCTGCTAGCTTATAGCCGTTGACAACAGTTTACAAAAACAATTGTTTGGGTGTGACTTTCAGCACGATTATTTTCCAGTACGATTAGGAAGGTTTTTTTTGTGTATTTTAAGAGGTAAGTATTTTTTTGTATACATCCATGTTAATAAATAACTCGGGTATAAATTGATTATACATTATTTATTTTTAAAATTATTTGTTAAGATTTCTATTACTTATTGCAGACTGAAAGCAGGACAAACTCGATTCGCTTCATCTTTATCACTTGCAAATAAGGTTTCTTTCATCCATCTTTTTTGCATTCATAATAAAATTTAATGATTTTGTCATTCATTTAAGTGGTCATTCTTATTTATTATTTTCAAAAAATATAATTGTAGACAATAATATGTTTACCAACTTTTAAATAAAAATGCACAATCTTTGTTTTCAAACAATGTAAAATACTTTTAATGCATATACATATATATATTTTTGTTTATTTATTTATTTTTCTTTTTTATTTTTTATACATATATTTTGCCTTATTATTCACTAACTTACCGTTGTGAATATGTTGGAATTAGCAAAAAAAATAATGAGAAGAACAAGTATGTATAAAATACAATTAAATAAATGATTCAAAGAATATGCCATCTAATAGGATAAGAAACTATCTCAAATTTTTTTTTTTTTTTGTAATTTCGTTAAATTTTTATAATTTTAAAATTAATATAATTTTAATAATCATTTTTATATTATATAAAAATGTCAATTTAAAAATGAAAAAAATAAATGAAAAATGCCGAGATAGAAAGTGCATCATGTGAAATAAAGGGGGATATTTATATTAAATATTTCAGTGATTGATATATAATTATAATTAGGCGATTTATAGATAAATTAATGAATATAAAGCATTATATAGTTATGATTGAATAATTGTTTAAACACATTGTTTAAACACATTTCTTCACTTGTTCATGAAATGCCACACTCAAACATTTAATATTTTTGAATTTTAAACATTACTGAACTTCTGATTTTAACTCTGAAGTTCATTACTGAACTTCAGAGTTAAAAAAACTGATTGTCAAATGAAGCTGTCAGTCAAAGCCACGAAGAATAAACTTAAATATATTGTTACATGTTTCAATGACAGACATAATCATGATATAAGAAAAGGCGATGTTCAGGTACATATCTTTTTAAGACTAAATAATAAATCTAATCAGCTGCATATAATAAATTAAATTTCAAAAATACTATATACAAATTTTTTATATATAATGAGATTATTTATATTATTTGACATTCAGTCAAATAATATAAAAAATATTGATAAATTCGACATTGTATTTGTGATATCTAAATTTTTTAATTTTCAGACTTTAAGTTGTACATTTTATTAAAATCTTATTTTTATGTCATTTTAATAACAAAAACAAATAAATAAATAAAAGTGTACAACATGAGTTACTATGTTTTTATTCTAATTTGTGTTCTAGGATGATAAAAGACAAATCAATGAATTATTGGATGATCATTCTAATATTAATGAAGATGGTATAAATCGACCAGTACAGCAACAAATTAGTGAAGCTAAAAGTAAAGGAAGCCAAAACAAAGATGAAGATATAAGAAAAACACATGATTTTTTGGATAATCATTCCACTGGTAATGAAGATGGTATGAATCGACCATTGCAGCAACAAATTAATGAAGCTGAAAATGAAGAAAGCCAAAAAAAAGATGAAGATACAAGAAAAATTAATAATCCTTTAGACGATTATTCCACTGTTAATGAAGATTGTATGAATCGACCAGTAGAGCAACAAAATAGTGAAACTACAAATGAAGAAAGCCGAAACAAAGATGAAGTGCAGAAAGGTTCAACTCTTGACAGTCATTGATTTTTTTTTCTTTTTACAAAAACTACTTTTTCAAACTTTATTTAGATAAATACATGTTAGAAGATTATTATATTTCATAACATGGTATACTTTTGTCAACAAGTAGAAAAAAAATTGTACTACTATGTGTAGAACATTTAAATATATTTACATTATTGTTTTTCTTTGTTCAAAGCAAATTTAACTAATATAAATAATTGTGTTAATTAGAACAGCAAGTGTTTTCGTTTATTTATTAAGAAAATAAAAAAAAAAAAAAAAATCAGAATGAAATGAAAAGTAAATCTATATGAAAATTACATTAAATTTTCATATATAATTTCTGTTATAATATTATCAATATTCATAATTGTATTATGATCATAATTGCATAATGAATAGTTTCAATGTGTCAGAACCCACAAATTAAACATTTATGTCTGACAAATTATTCTATTTAATTTTTGACATTTTAATAAAAAACTTTCGATTCTATTATTTTAATTAATAAATGTGTATATTTATAGGTGTTTCAGAAGACGAATTTAAAGTACAATTCGATGCTTGTGTCAACAAAATAAAGGCTTTAATTATCTCCAGTGACAAACGGAAACAAGAATGTTTGGATGTTTTTGTTAATTTGATTGACAAGTGGACAGATAATAGAGATAATACCTCGGTCAATCTAGATGATTTTGAACATCTTCAAGAAGATTTAAGTCTCATATTTAACGAATCATTTTTAAATCGCGGGACTTTCAGAACTGACACAGCTTTTGCTGCAGAAGCTAGTACGTCAAGATACAGTTTTCCAGTGTCCGATTTTTTCGTACAAGATTTGGAAACACTTTCTAACGCTTTTGAAGATGTTCTCATCTGTGTCAAAACTTCTCAAGTTCAGGACGATCCATCCGTATCAAAAACTGGTGCAAATCTTGTAATACAGAGAAGAAATGCCAGAGGAAGGCCAAAGGGTTCCGTTCTCAATGCAATAGGAATAAAAAAGAAAGTCAAAACAATTGCCTTTGAACAAATGGATATTCAATGTCAGCGTAAACAAATGCTTCATTGGTTTTTACCGAAATCAATTGTAAACAACGTTTTGCAAGGGGAATACTTAATAGACCTTAAAGACATTTCTAAAGAATGTATTAAAGACTCATTTCTTGATGAGTTAGTGAACGTTGAATTGCTTAGAATTTATTTCACCACATCAGCTTTTAAGCAATTCAACAAATTTTTAAACTTAAAGAAACATGATTTTCGAAGCAAAAAGATTAACGTTTTTTTATGTGGAACGTGAAAAAAATCGTTGCAAGACGATTCCATTTGTTGTAAATCATGTTTATTGTGGCATGATTTCACAAGTACTGGGCTAGCTCGAAAGCCAAATTATAACATGAAATGGTATTGCGCAATGTGTGTGTCAAGATGCTGACCTGCGAATAAGCTGAAATATTTATATTATAATAAAAATTATTGTGTTAAAATATTATAAATACGATCCGTTAATTCCAGATTAGACCGTTGTGTTAAAATATTATAACTTGCACCTCAACTAATCACATATTTGATACCGTTTGTTTATACTGTTTATGAATTTTATTTTGTTAGTTACATATATATTTTTTCTTTCCTTTCTTTCGATTATCCTGTAAAGGGCATTGCCCGCTGGATTGTATTTACAAAAAATAAATAAATAAATTATTTGAATTAGATTATTGAAATATATTATTTATACACATTCCATGATTAATATTATAAAAATAAAATAATGACATTTTTAGCATATAAAAAAGTTGGTATGCAAAAAAAACTAAAAAATGTATATATAAAAATTATTATATTATTGCATAAAAAAATTTATTAACATTTTATAGACATGTATGATTTTCTGAGAAATGTTGAATGTTTTTAATTTATTTTGTTATTTAATTATTTATTATTCATTTCTATATTATATATATATATATATATATATATATATATTAAATATATTTATTTATATATATATTATATATATGTATATATATATATTATATACCTATTATTATATACTTGTTATTTAATTATTTATTAAAAAAACAGAATTTATAAATAAAACAGGAGACACGTACTTAAACGCCAATAACATTACCGCGGTTTATTTTAATTATTCAAATTGCATCAAGTTCCATTTGATTTAAATTTACTCAAAATACGCGCGGAACTACACTGCTTCGCATTGGTTCATCCCAGTATTATGATTTCACACTTTAACTTAATCAAAAATCCTCGAAATGTCACATAGAGTCATGATTAATACATGCATAATTAAAAATGTCTCTTTGTCTCGTTTCTCCTGTTTCGTGTTCGTTTTCAACATTCTGGTGTGGAAATTCAATTTTCGCGTTTCAATTACCTTTTTTCGGGTTTGTATTATATGGCAACAGTGTACGTCGCGTTTCCCGTTTTTCGGGTTTTCGCGTTTCCTGTTTCTTGTTTTAAGCTGCGAATAGACACTTCCTATATTTCTTATATTGTAATATGAACGCAAGCACAGAAGTAAGACTTAATAGCGTACATACGAATATTGTATATACAGGGTGTCCCATTTAACTTGACAACTTGAAATAACTCAAAAAATACGCGATGTACGAAAAATTGAGCCGAGACCAAATCTTAACAGTTTTGAAAGGGGAATCATTCTGTGCTAAAATCAGCCCCGCCCCCTGCCCCCAGTGGGTGGGGCGGTGGGCAACTTTGAAATCTTAAATAGGAACCCCCATTTTTTATTTCAG
>JABFOV010005775.1:0-11557 GCA_022817685.1 Aradophagus sp. ZL-2020
TATTCTATTCTCAATTCTCTGCTATTTCTGATTGTTATATGCTATTTTGTTACTGTATTTTTCTGTTTTATATTATCATTTTTTTTTTTTTTTTTTTATCTCTTAAGTTTCCAGCGTTTTTTTTTTTTTTTTTTTTTTTTTTTTTTTTTTTTTTAAATATTGACAACTTACAGCAGATAGCGATTTTATACCTTTTTGTCGTCTATTTTTTCAATTATGTAAGTAACTTGTTTTCAAGTTTTCTTTACTTGATTTTATAGCTTTAACACTCACAAAAAAGATACATCGGCTGAAGGTAAAAGTTTTCGGTTGAAGATAAAAACTATTTTGATATTTTGCCAAAGAGAAACTTTTTAAAACGAGAAAATGACCAACCAAATAAATGGTCAATGTAACTTTTTTCACAACGAAGGTTTCGACAACGAATAATTATTTTTCTTCGTATTAAAATCAAAGAAAACTGGAGATCCGTTATTTTTGTCGTCTGAATTGAATCGATTGGACATTGAATACACTCCCCGACATTTCCTTTTCTTTGTTTTATTTTCTTCTCACCGTGTCTTATTGATTAACGTATCTTTCGTTTGATCGGAAGCTCTTGTAGAAAGTTTAAGAATAACAGCGCAACAAATATCATTAGAGTCCTCATTCTTTATTCCAAATAAAGGTAGAGGTCCGAAGGTGGGGCATCCTGTGTTTCGCAGCCAACTTCCGCAGCTCTTCCGCAAATAAAAGTGACCCCCGACATGGGCTCGTGCCAACTTTTGTTGCGCCTCCTTTCATCTAGCGCTCGTTTGTAGCCGCCGCAACTTTTGTCCCTAATTTGCCATTGTCCCGGCGCTGTCTTTTGAGAGCGTTTGGTACATTTACAGTTACGGCGGTTCTCTCGATAAAGCGCGCCATTTGACGGCCAAAGGAATTCACCTGAAAGTCGCGAATTCTTATCGCGAGCGCGCGAACAGAAGGGAAAGAAGGAGAGAGCGAAAGCGGACAAATTGCGTTTAAAGCTTTGAATTGTCATCGGCGACGTTAACGTAACGAGCAGCCGCGTTATGGATGAAATTAAAAGCTAAATTAAACGACTTTTTACAAGCGGCCATGAATCGCGCGACGCATACTTTCGCGCCACCGGGACTCCATTATCACTCGAAAATTGCACTCGATTTTTTGCTGAGCCGAATCAATATAGCTAACGATTATGATGGTCAGACAAAATTTTTTACTCACGGCTGTAAACGAATCAATGACATTATTTGTTACGATTGTATTTACTGAAGTTTGGAATTATTGTTTAGTTTATTACGGTATACGAAATAAACTGTTCCGTTACACGAAGAATAGTGTTCTGTTACTCCAACATAATTTATGTTAGAGTTATTTAATTTAAAGTTGAGTTAACATTAATTGGAATAACTCTGACATAAGTTATGTTAGTATTGTAAAACATGTGCCTCTGTACAAAACTTTCAAAAACATATCAGTCGTAAAGAAGATAATCTGATTATATACAATTTTTCACCTAATTTATTTATAAATAATTGTATTAACTACTTTAAATTAAACATATTAAAAATAAAATGTTTAATTTAGAGTAATGAATTTTCTTCTCCGGGTGCATATATAATGCAAAAGCAACGAAGTAAAATTACACAAAATCAATAGAAAATATACCAAACTAGAATTTTCCTGAAAAGTAGTCAGTATATGAAATATTTTTGCTCTGCGAATATAACTTATCTTATTATGTAAAAAAGAGATTTAATGAAATACATCCACTCTGTCATTAAAATTCTGACCTGAATTCCACCTAACATTTTTTCGTTTTGCATGAATAAAAGTACAAGAAATCGCAAATTGGTCAATTTTATGATTTAAGTCTTCAATTTCACCGTTCATTAATTCATTTTTCATTGAAAAGCATATCTCGAGGATATCCGTTAAAATTAACGAACATAATTTTACAGAAATTCGAGAAAATAAAATATTTTAGTCCATTATTTAATTCACCCAGCTGCAAAAATTGTCTGATTACATACAACGTTTTAATTAATACCACAAACAAGAAAAAAGAAGAATTTACATTAAGTCAAAAAATAAATAAAGAAATATAATTTTTGATCTCTCAGTAATACACTTATTGCAATGAAAAAACTTTTTTATGGTGCAGAAAAAATAACATACAAACATTACATGCATTGTAATGCTGGCAAAACAAGCATATTAGTTTTAACAAATGGAATAAATGTGTGGTTTTTTATTCTTTCTTTTTTTGTTTGCTCTAAAGATCATGAATACAAACATGGTACCTTCATACAGAATGTAATAACTTTTTTTTTCGATTTAAATCTAAATCTACATTTTCCTAACGAAGTTATTAATTTTTGCTCAACCTTTCTTTGCCCCACTCGCGATTTCAATTTTACTACAGTTATTTTCCGTCGACTAATTCTGAGTATTAATGCCAATATTATTTATATAAATTATTATATATTCATATAATCGATTGTGAAAACATAATGTGAAAAATATATCAATTATGTACATGAAATTTATTCATATTTCATGCACAGCATATATTTATAACAATGAAAAGGTCACCGACGCAACCAAAAGTCACTTAAATTCATACAAACCCTAACACATTGAACAAGACTGGCAAAATAACGCTAGTAATATCTTACTCACTGAGTCTAAGGTAACCGACATGTTTTAGAGTTCGATATAAAACATTCTATATTGATAACGAGACAAGGCCGTGCCAAGTGTACGAGCGAGCTGAAACTATAGCACCATCTCGAAGCCAATGGGGAAGCTCACAACGACCTCGTTTCATGCCACGTGAACTCACCTCTTTTTTCACGAATTCTCTATTAATGAAATTAAAGCTAACGGGAGGAAAAAACGCGGAAAAAAGTACAGGGGCGACGAAAAGCGAGGGGAAAAGAAGTGAAAATAACGACAACCGCAGTGGCACGAAATGATTGGCCGAGGAAATTGAAACACAATCAAGTGCGGCCAGACTAACACGTCCGCTGATTTTAATTTTGATATTAAAAGCCAACTAAGGCGGGATCTGCGTTTGGCCGGCGATAAGTTAATTCGTTGGGAGTGCATGAGAAAAGTGCGTCAGTGGCGATGTTATCGAGCACGCGCGTGTTTTTAATTTAGTCTCGGACAAATGGCAGCGGAGCCACGGGGCCGCGTATGCGAACGTTTAGGGGATTAATTTCCGCGCGACAATGGAATCGCGTTAATTAATATCGCCCGGGTTTTGACTAATCGACGTCCTCTGTGTTCGTAGAGTATGAAAATTAACACGTCGGCTTCGCGTGAAAAACGCCGCACCGCGTAACAATCATCGTTGATCGTTCGACAATGGACGATCGGCAATTTTCGCGCGTTAATTCGTTCGAAAAATAATTTAATTACGCGCCAACAATTTAAGGGAGGGACAATGGAATGGGAGAGGAAAAAGGACTGGGCAAGTTTATGCACAAACACGAGCGTAGATAGATAGATATAATACTGCAATTTTCCACCGACTCCCCGCGGAATCGTTTTGCCACATTTTATGGCGAAATTCGCTCTAACATTATCTTGCCATCGAAAGACAAATAAAGTTGCTGAATATTATTTTCAGTTATCGATAAAGTCTCGATTTAAATGGCGCAGTGACTTCCTGGCGTAGAAACTAATCGATACAGCGGCAGAGAATAATTGTCGCAGCGTTTAAAAATCCAAAATAACGCAGCGATAATAACTCTCCAGAGGCGTGAATTGGTAGATAATTATGAGATCGATCATTTTGAAATATGTCAATTTTCTAGGTCGTTTCAGTTATTGGCGTATCCGTTTTAATTTGAAGAAGCGTTAATGCATTATCGCCTTCAACTTATTCTGCAATTAAAGTGAATTATGTTTCATTTCAAACAGGTTGACAGTTCTTTTTATCTCTCCTCTCCTCGTTCGGCCGTTTTGTTTCGCGTTTTGTTCCGCGGAAGGGCGCTAATTAACCTACATTTATATTATTCATTAACTGCCTGCAGTATTTTAATAGAATTCCCGCACTTTCGTTTGCGGCAACTGCGATTAATTGCAATTAAGTTTGACTTTTTTGGCGGTAATTAAGGTTTTTGCTGCGTGAATTATCAGATGGATTAGATAACCAACTCGCATGCAAAACTTTGTTTACGCAGACCAATGTAGCAATAATTTATACAAATATTCAAATGCATTTGAATATCCTATTATGCATGCATACAATGAATCACATTTTAAATCATCTGGTAATTTGTAACTAAAGAGAACAATGTATAAGGAAGAAAAGTAGAATAAAACATTACTGTTTATTATAAAAGTTGGTCATAAATCTGTGAAATACTCGAGCAATTTTACCTGTTATTGCACTCATAAAAATATTTGGTTTCACTCAAAATGCCAGTCTTTGTCGTGAAATGGTTTTGTATCAAAGTGAATCGTGTCAGCACAAAATTGATCATTTCATAGTAAAATAAGTACAATTTTAGCACAAGAGGCATTTTGTTTGAAGAAAACGCATGTCCGTTTTCTTGTAAGAATATCGACTCAAAAATGAAAAATCGTTTTCTATAACAGGAAATGTTTTTCAAGGAAGATTTTTTTTATATTGATTGGTTCAATCAAATCTTCCTCTCGATAGAAACAACAGAAAATTTTTTCTCACTAAATAGTTTTGACATCGCTTAACAGAAAAGAACAAACTCCAAAAATCAAAAATTTCCCCACGGTGCGTTATTGCACCTGTTATCCAAGAAGAGGGGTGTAGTAAATGGCCTTGGGTTTAGGCCTGCGAGTGCATTAAGCTTGAAATCCCACAATGAATCGGGGCCAAGTTGGATTCCGCCGTTCGGCGTAACATTTCGGCGCTTAATTCGGCCGCGGCCTAACGTAATTGAGGTCGATAGACTTCGGGTCGCGGTGCGCACAGCCGTCTGACATACACGGCTCTGTTTCACTGCAATCGAATGGCCGACTCGACGCGCAATTTGCCCAGGTCGCTTTACAAGCTGACAAATTGGATTTGTAATTTTCTCCTTGATCGAAAGGCAGTCTAGCCGGCCGGTCGGCCGGCAGGCGCCCTTGTTAAACACACAACCTAGTAAATATATTAGCGCGTGTTTAGACGTAACGAGACTTTGACCGTGAGAATCCCGTTTCCTGGAACCGTTCGCGCCACAAAGGACTTTTCTGAGTGCGCGCGCGCGCGCACACACACACATGCACACACATGAGCTTCGGCCATTCGATTTGTGGGCAGCTGATTGTCGCGCTCGCACAAAAACCCGCTTCACGCTTTTCTTCCACGCCCGAACCAATTCGTTTGACGGATTTCGACATTTCATTTCGTCGTGCACGAAGGCTTTATGGCCATTTGTGTCAAGTATGCATCGGAGTCATGTACGCGTATGACGTAAGGATACCGACACTTTTAGTGGTGGATTTAGAAAATGTCCTTTTTAATGTTATTTCCTTGTGCAAAGACAGGTGCAGATGAAATGTTTAGATTATTTTAAGGATAGTTTTCATTAATAGAAAATCCCGAGTGGAAATTGATATTTAAATTTCTACTGATCCAATCCGGATATAGCTTGGACGAGAAAAACTTTCCTGACCAGGACCGTATTAAAGCCGTGCGTTACAAACGTATCTGATTCTGCGATATCTGCCATTTCTATTAAGGATATCAAAAAATAGTTTTTAATCAAGATTCAAAACTTTGGTGCAACAGAAAACCGAGTGGATGAAAAAAGTGATAAGTTGTTTTTTAAATTTTTGTATCTTGAAACTCCCCTATAAATTGCTGTACTTTATGAAAATGTGATCATATACGGGGAAAAAGTTAAAAGACGAGCAAAGTGACGTTACATTAAGAGCGAACTGTAAAATAATCTTAAAATGTCAGAAATACGTTGAGTATGTACTGAGATCATACTTGAACGATGACATCATATGAAGTTAACTTTAAAGTGCTATACAAACTTGAGATAATGGTTAGTTAAATATATTGTATTTATTATTAAAAAGTAAACGCCGAAAAATGAATACCTGGACAATTGAATTAATATACATTAAAAAACAATATTACTGATTGTAACGCAATAACTTTTTTCACAGTACAAGCATTTATTATTATAAAAACATGTGAACACGTAAATATATATTTTCTATAAGTTTAATTCAACTAAATAATTGATGAGAAAGAAACAAAAGTTCTTACATATTTTAAAATATAGTCATCTAATAATTACATATCACAATAATATTAAATTTCCATCTGATATCTATACAATATTAGTTGAATATTATACGGTATCGTTTCTTATTATGGATATTGCCCCTTTAAATATTCCTTTCACTACTAAAAATACATATTTTTACGTATCTAGAATTAAATAAGCTAATATAACCCGGACTAATGGAACATAACACCAAATTATGTATTGATTCAATATCGACAACAACTTAAATATTTTAGCTGATATGAAACCCATATTCAAATGCTCTCTTTATCGAAAGCTTAAGTTCGCGTATGAATTCGATATCATATCGACAAATCCTCAAGTCACTGTCGATCTCGTTAATCCAATGTTTTTATGATTGCATCAATAAATAATGATAATGATAGATGATCACTGTTTTATTAAAACAAATTTTGCATTAATTATGCAATTTTACAGTCGCGAAATTTTACAATTGTTTAACGTAATTTGGATTTTTTTCAGTGTAAACAGAAACTTTGGACACCTTTCCAATGAAACACTTAATTTTCAATTAGCCACGTCAATATTGCAATAAATTAAACTATTTTACACGCAAAAAAGTGTCTAGTGTGCACAACCAGAATTCTAATCGCATTCATCACAATTATGGCAAATATGACAATATTATTGTCAATTTGACCATAATTCTGGTTGTGATTGTTATCTTTTTTTCCGTGTAATCTCAATACAATTTCTTAATTTTTTCTTCGTATGCAAAATTACAATACAATGGAATGAAATCATGGATACGTTACAACACTAAGAAATCACCAAGACGTAAAGTAGAAACAAAAGTGACATAAATGTGGGCAGAAGTTAAATTCCCCGTGAAAGTTCAGGCGACGAATCGTAACGGAAAATAACGTTCGCGGAGTGCACGTCCCATTTCGCATTATTCCGACAATTAAAGAAATCGTTCATATTAATGTAATTCTTGCTGGGGGTGAATCCTTAAATGGGTTGTTTCCATTAGCTCGGGTTGCCGCCGCGCGACGCAAAACGTCCAAGTTTTAGTCGAATAAAAACTGGTTTCTCGGCAAAAAGTTGTACCGCCGTCACCCTCTTTATTCTTATGTATGATGACACGAAGTTTTAATGGAGTTGTAATAAAGTTCTTCTGTCTTTTTCCTCCCTGCCCCCCGGCCCTCGTCAGGCCGTCAGCTTTTATAACGAGTCCTCAATCGATACACTTTTCAGGCCGCTTCGATCGCTCCACTTGCGCGTGGTTCTCCGAAAACGCAAGATCAAGTTGAAATCGAACTCGCGTGATTATTTATTAAAGCGCACGTGCGCCGGCGTATTCATTGTTTAATGCCGTGACATGAATTCCGTGAGTACTAACTAGAGGCGACGAACTTGATACAAAGTAAAGCCGCCGTCACAATATGACGCACACGCCGTCTGCCAACGCTTTTTAAATTAGGGCACAGCGTAGCGCACGTTTTATTGTGAAGGCGGCTCAACTCGCGGCTGCGTGCGCCGTAAAACCACGGATGATCCTCGCGAAAACGACGATGCGTATGAACGAGCAATTTGCGTTATGTGTCAACGCCCATTTAAACAGCAGTTGTCAGATTTATAATGGATAACGAACAACCGGGACTGTCCTTATTTATACACAATTTAAAGTTTTCGTGACATAAAAATAAGTTCTCGGAGAAAAATAAGTGCCACGTCTGAAAAGACGTGGATTATTCATTATGATTTCTTTAAAACGTTTTGTTACAATGGATTGATAATATTATTTTCAAAACCTATTTAGTCAAGGTGCTACTCAAGCATATGAGGAAACAAAGATTGATTGCCTATCTGCTCCCCTCAATTCAAACAAAATAATTTCATCAATTACACATTTCATTAATTTGATGTACAAGCAAAACATTTATATGAAAAACAATTGTTCCGAAAGACGTATTTAACTGTGAGGAAAAAAGGTTTTAAAAAGTTTGCTAATTTTGAAAATTACGAAAGTTTCAATTCAAATGGGGGACTTTATTATTCCATGTAAATTTACTAATTAATCCAATAAAAGTACGTATGTACAAATGTTCCAATTTGAAATTGCCAACTTTCATAGAAACGGACGATCGCATTTGCTATTTTATTTGTCAAGTGAATAAATGTGCAAACTGACTAACGCGGCCGGCACTTTGGATTTAAATTCGGTCGCGTGTCGACGCGCAGGGGCATTAAACTGCCACGACGTCGGCTCGGCTATAATGCCGTCGAATTAACGTGGCATTAACAACCACAAGATCGCGCACCGCCCGATCCAAGACATGTGTACGCGCGTTTTTGATACGCGCCGCGATTAAGTGAGCAATCGATAATCAATGCCGTCATGGCACCATCGATTCGTTCTTACAAATATTTCAGCTCGCGCGGCAACTATTTCCCAAGCCTAGAACTTGATCGTAAATACACTCAAAAACAGACTCACTGCCGACGTTTGGTTTCCCGTAATGAAAAACGATTTTTCGACTGCTGAAATTTTACTGACCATTTCCTAGACGGAAAAGAAAAAGGATTAAACATCGGGAAAAAGTTCTGATGAAGAAGTTATTCTTAAAGTCGATGGCGGTAGCACTTTTGTGCCAAGTTTATTGGGATTTTCGTGAATTCATGACGTGAATTTTATTTGATGATGCAAATTTTATTTGATGACGTGAACTCCGATTATAAAACAAACATTGATGTTTTAAATAAGAAAAAAGTTGTAATTGATAAATATTGAATACGTGTTAGATTTAGCTCGAAGACTTTGACAACTTATCTTTGTCTACTCGGAATAGCGTGAGAAACCAAATTCAGAAACTTGTTACGAAACCGAATTGCTTGGATCAATTCTCAATTTAATTATACAAAAATTCGTCATCTGACTTTGAAGATAATATACTTCTAAGGCTTCTTCAAAATATACTTTTATAAAGTTCTTGTTAAATTATTATTTAAAAACATTCTAAAGTCCCGAAACTAGCAATAAAATGCCAATAAATTATTCTCGGTTTCATACAGTATTTACGTAGGTAAAAGAAAATGGATGGATCATAAAATATTTCAGTCCAAGTTTAAAAAAACTCTGAAATATTAATCGTAATGTAACCGTAATTTTCTAACATTTTTACGTGTCGCATTGCAATATCTTGATTCAAGTTTTAATGACATTTTAATAATTCACCCGCAATAATTATGCAACATATACTATTTAGCATATTTAAAATTTCACAAGTATTTCATTAAACCAAGTTTCGTTACAGAACGTTATAATAAATGAGTCGTGATGCACTGGAATCCAATTTCGTTTTATTCTGCTTTTATTGTCACTTTTAGTTCGTTTTTAGCACGCCAGATAGGAAAGAAAACAAAAAAAAAACGTAAACGTTTGTAAAAATTATGTAAATTGTCGGTCCGAAACTAGTAATTTGTGGCCAATGATTCTTCTCATAATACACCACCGGCTATTTTTCCGATGCACCGCAATAAAAACGAACGACGGGAAATTTACGATTCGAAGGTAATCGAGCCATCATTTTTATCGTAAACAATTGTAAACAATTCAAGTTTCCGTCCAGCTTGCGGCAGGGACAATTTTTCACTCACTCGCGATCGCTAATAAAGAAGTTTATTGCGCGGACAAAATCAATAGACCGGCCGCACGCAACTTTACATAATCTCGTAGAAACGATCACGTGACAGGGCATGATTTGATTGACGAAAATGATGTGAAACCTCGCGCTGAAATAATGATAGAGTTCTCAAGAATTTGTGCAGTTGGTAATTTGATTGTTGAAAACACATTGTTCGAGCAATTAAAATAACGTGTTGCTCAGGAAAGGTTACAATTTTTTTTTTCTCGTTTTTTTTTAAATTTCTTTCATTTTATGAAAAAGAGGGTGTGTGGAATTAATGACGTGTCAAAATGTAAGAAAGTCGATAATTCCCGGCACGTAATATTTTTCCCCACAAATTAATATTTCATGTTTCCACGATGAAAAAAAAGTACGGCACATTTTTAACTTGCGCCAATAATAAAAAAGGAGCTCCGTGGCAATCAATATTTTGAAATTGCAGCGAGATCTGCATCGTGGGATTTCTTTCCATATTTCGTTGGTGCGAAAGTACGAATATCAAATAAAACTTCATTAACGTTTCAATGGGATTAAATAGACCCGGGGTATAGTTCTTATTATTAAAAATGAAATGTATTCTATTTGCAGAAGACTCTTTTTCCCGCTTTTTATTCTTCGGCGGAATAAATCTTCATTTGTGGCAACACGGTGCTTAAAAAAGTGTGGTCGAAGTCTGCAATCACGTGACACTGCATATTCATGTGATGACATGTTGTTACCGCAGAATCGATTTTTATTTAACTGTGCGTAAGACTGTGCGTAAGACGACAAATGTTGACTTAAAAGAATTGGTTTTAAATTTGATTAAAAAGGGAAATGACGGTGTTTATATGGCAATAAAATTTGTTGCCAAAATGTCGCAAATATTTTTTCAAATACTTTTACAATATTTAATTAAAACGTAATAATAACACATTACATTTACTGGAGCAACCAAACGAACTTATCAAACAACTTTTTAAAATTTAATTTTTCACATAATCAATAAAAAGTCTAACGAAGTTGATCTATCGATCGATAAACTTGAACCAAGCATTGTACAAGACTCTTGCAATAGAGCACGCACAATTTACTGTCAGAAGCGCGCAACCTTGCCATTAAACCAACAACATTTAGAGGCCGAGAGCAATTAATTTCCATAACACTGCCCGCAATCCTTACATTTCTCACCCGTCCTTTGCTAGCCCGACACCGACCTTTCTTCATCTTAAAGTAAATAACCTCTGAGCCTGTTGGAGAATGTACTTAAAATAAAAGATGCAAAAATGCACAACACTCCTGTACTTTTATTTTTCATAAAATGGAATTATTTTCTTTATGAAAAAGAAACGTCAGCATTTATTTTTAATTAATGATTTCGAATTACTGATCTCGCAACAGAAATTTGCGACGTTTCAACGAGCCCATTATACAAATGACTCGCAAGCGTAGTCACGATGCTATGTAAGTTAATGAGTGTATGTAGAATAAGAGGTATGGTTATTTTGATAATTGATTTTATGATAAAGATGTTTTTAATGTTATTATTTAGGTATATTTAGGTTTTGTTGATTTTTTACTTTGTATTGTTAAAGCTGTTGTATATATTCTTTATATTTTATATAATTAGTATATA
Source organism: Aradophagus sp. ZL-2020 (assembly GCA_022817685.1). Lineage (NCBI taxonomy): Eukaryota > Metazoa > Arthropoda > Insecta > Hymenoptera > Scelionidae > Aradophagus > Aradophagus sp. ZL-2020. The sequence goes on from JABFOV010005775.1 coordinate 11,544, forward strand.
GATTATGATTATTG
>JABFOV010005776.1:0-11557 GCA_022817685.1 Aradophagus sp. ZL-2020
ACATTGAATCATGTCACGGTAGTAATGAAAATTGAAATAACCGGGCAAATGCGAGCTCGTGTTAGGCCATAATTTACGCGTTTCGTATCGATTGATAAGACGGAGTAATATACGGGCCCGTCTAATCGAACCACTGTTCCGGAAACGGCCATCCACTTTTTCCCCCTGTCAGTAAAAACTCGGCCGATTGACGTCCCCATCGCAAGCACCTTACAATTGCCCGGCGAGGATCCCGAGAACGTAGCAACGGAAACGCGGGCTTGTTACAATGTTATCGTAAGGGATGAAACGATATCGCCGCTTTCGTCATATTTCGCCGCGGCAATTCGATCCACGGATCGTTACACATCTCGGAATAACGTCCGATTAAGTATTCCGGCAACTTTTCCGAGAAGTAATAACAAAAGTTATAATCGCGCGTGCCAGAAGTATGCTAGTCCCACAGACGATACGGCGATATTTATGCCGCGGGGGAGGAAAAGAAAAATCGTCAAAACTAACAACTTTACAACAAATAATATAATTAAGAAAACGGAATCTTTTGAATTGACATAAAAGCGTTTCCGCAAAATTTCTGCGTTTTTTAACGTCTAAAAACCAGTGACTTTTTTAGCGTTTAAAAACAAATAAAGCTGAAGGACGAACTGTCGCGCGAAACATTTAAAAAACAAGACCAACGAATCCGGCTTGAAGACTCGATTTCTTTAACGCCGTCGCTGAAATATATAATTGATCGCGTCCGAGAGCCGAGCGAAGAAAAAAGCGGTGATAATTTGCGCGAACGGTCGCCGCCTCGGCAGATATACTCGGTCCGACATAATATCGCAAATACACAGTCTTTCGGAGCAATCTGGAGAAGTATCCGGCAAGCGAGCGTCTCTGGCGTGAAAATAAAAATGCTTTTGCCTGATATTGAAAATCCGCGTCTAAAAGCATTTCTCCCGCGGATCCGAGGCGCGCGTCTAATAAGGCGTGATATTTTTCTGCCTCCCACTTTGGGCGGCCGGAAAATGAAAACATCCGAATCGGAGGGCCGGTGGCGTCGACTGATTGATTCCCAAGCAACAGCCGCGGCCCGGGAATACGACGGCGGCGAAACGGAAGCGACTGAATGAAACGGCCGCGGCAGTTGCGACGTAGCCGGCAGCTGGCTGCCGGCAATCAAAAGCGCCGGGATTATGTGGCGTTTTATCCATCAGCCGGGTTCGCTGATTCGGCGGGGAGAAACGTCACGTGGCGAAGGGGCACAAAAATGCGATCGCAATTTCGTCCCCCCGGTACCCCCCAGGTCCTTCCCTCCCCAGTTTTTGCCGTCGCTTCGCCGGCATCTCGCTCGCGCACGCGCCGACGCGCGAAACGGGGTGGGAGGGGGGAGGTTACAATAAAGGACTGGCCTCGATTTGCACATAACGAAGTCGGCGAATCAGCAAAATGACACGACGCCGTTCTTTAATTTCGCCAACTCGGCAGCAGCCAGCCGAGCACACCTAAAACCGCGAGAAAACATAATTCTCCGGCGAGAGCTACGGCGCCGTATTACCCGGACCATAGAATTTTATTATCCGCTTCAAGTGCGGCCAATCGCGCTAACTGTAACATCCAGCTGCCGCGTCGGCCAAGTATTCTTCATTTCGCGAATTAGCCCGATTCCATTTTTTTCTTCCCACCAAATTACTTTTTTAATCGCCCGCGATGCCGGCAATTTCGGCCGCGGCCGAGCCATGACATCCCCGTCACGTTATCCGTCGCGAAGCCGGCCGAATATACATTTTCCCGGGATGTATTGTTTTCATTCAGTTTTTCTGCCCGAAACATTGTATTTCAAGTTTTTTTTTACACAGAGAAAAATTGTATTTAAAAATGGGTGTGAATGTTGCAGAAACGAGATATGAAGAAATTTAAGGCACACTCACAAAAATCTTTACCTCAGTTCAAGAATCACTGAATTTTGCTATTATTTTCTTCGATTAAAACCTAATTTTATACTATCAAGTCGTTTTTTCTCGCTTTAATCACTTAGTATCTTGAATCAAGGAAACTTTTCTTGGCTCAAGAAAATTTATTCTTGGCAAAATATCAAGATACAGTTTGTCTTGAAACAAGAAAATTTTTCTTCACTCAATGCGTCCATTTTGTGTGTGCATGACTTTATCATGTGACCTGTATAACAGACTTTACAATATTATAAGCGATGCTATCTGAACAATTGATGATGATGCATTAATTCGAATCTTGGCTGAAAATTATGCCACACTACGTTCCGTCGGAAACTACACCATCGAATCGAATGACATAATTTTCGACGGAATCTGAAAGTGCACAGTTTTCAACCACGACGTGAAAGAACATAGTCCTTAAATTCAACACTTTTGAAGTTAAAATTCTTGAAACAATACAAGATATTAATATGATTTCAATTGTTTCGTCCACGAAATTCTTAATGGACGTTTTTAAAAGAAATTCCAATAATACTGCTTCAATCCATTTTTTAGCAATAAAAGAATAATTTGCTTGAAACAATATAATATAATAATTATACGTTTCACTGCAAAGTAAACACGACTCAAAGACAATTCATACTTGAAAGGTCAATGAAATTCAATAAATTCCTGGTAAAAGAAACCTTTACAAACTTTCCGCACATGAGCATAAAAGCTTCAAGTTTTCAAGGTTTTAAACCTTAAGAACTTTTGAAAGTTCGGAGAATGGGACACGTTTGCTCATCCATTTGGACAGCAGTATTACTTACTTTCAATAAATGCTAAAAAATGTCTTGTAAAACTACAGTCTTTAACGTTACTTGGAAAATACGACAACCAAACTGCCAGTGGTGACACTAAAGTGTGAAAATCACTCGAGATAAAGTTCAAAATAAATATCATCGAAATAAATATTAACAAAAAAAAATATTTTTTACAATCGATTGAATAAAAAATTGCAACTAATTCAATTATCAAATCTTTACATTTAAATTAATTTGTTTTCTAATATTTTCATAATATTTAATGAAAATGTTTTCGTTTTGAAAACGTTTTGTCCTTCAGTAACATCATAATTTTCACTCAAACGTGGCATGAACTTTTTTATCTTCCAGCTGCCACAATCAGCCACATATGGAACTGCATTGTTATAAATAAAATCATTAAATCCCAATTACGTCTTAATTAACTAACACTTGACCGAAGGAATATTGTGCGCGAAAATCCAATGAAATAAAGTCTATTTAATTAAGCAGACGAACCGAGCGTTACAAAAAAACGATTTGTCAAAACGGGAAACCAAACAGAGGCGCGGCGCTAAGTGAAAAATAAAGTCAAGCGTTGCGTGATATCAAAGACAATTTTCCCGGAATCTGAAATAAAAAGGAAAATTGTATACTTAATTTGATAAATGTTAACTTGGCGTTTCAACAGTAATGCGACAAGGAAGGCACTTTAAACGTCTGAGTGTTCGAGCAAATAGCTGCGAAGGCTGACGGCATTGAACGAGGCCATGAAAAATTATGCAAAAAATGGTCTCGTCTTGTCGTAAATTCATTTATTTCCTCCCCCGCTTACCCCTCTCGCGAATCCAGCCACGTTGCTGATTTAAAATTCCATCCCCTCCACCTCGTTTCGAAAGCTATATCGTAATTAAAAATCCCGCCGGTGTATGTCCCTTACGACGTTCGAAAAAAAAAGTTTACGTAAACTTTCAAGTTAAAATATAAAATCAAGTTAAAAATATAAAAGACGTATTTCGCACGTAAAATATGTTCACTTTTGCTACATATTTACCATGAAAACCTTGAACGTTTCTGTAATTATGAAACACGATGAAAATAATTGACACACAAAATGCATTATTTACTATATATTCATAATGAAAATCACATTTTTTGCAATTATATAAAACAAGGGAAATATAAAACCACAAGCCGGGACACGTCTTTTTGCCGCGGTCAAAAACACGGTCATTCACCTTGCGCGATATTTAATTTCAGTTTTAATTTTCGTCGGAAAAAACGACAGAACGGCGGTCAATTAACTGAAAACGCGAAGACAAAAGGAGAGAAGCTAAGCCGAACTTTTGGGGCGAATAAAAAATTCGGAAAGGAAACAACGAAATAATGCGGTTCGAAAGTTTATAAAGCGATGTAGGTGTCACAATTCCAAACATACACACGTTTCGTTCGAGTGAATGTACGGCACTTTCCAAAGTTGATCCTCTTTCGCGCTGTCGGTACAAACAGGGAAAAAAAAGGAAAAAAAACGTAGGAAATGAAAAAACGGCGCGTCGAAAAAAGAAACGGAACAACATTCGACGCGAATAAGTGCTCTCCCTTTTCCCGGAGTAGCCAGTAATCTCGGTGTAATAGTGTGCTGAAAAAGATGGCACAATAGGAAAACTTTACTTCTTAGCTTATTCGCGCCTTTATCAAGTTTCCGTTCGCATTGTAACGTAAGTCGAAAATTACGTCAGAAATATTTCGTGTTCCAGTTTGTTCTTAAATACTTTTTCATTTATTTTCAATTACTTTATTTCACGATTGCGAAACTTTCGTCTCTGACTCGACATTTTTTTAAACGCTTCTATCGTTCTTCCCGTTGGCAATCGTGTTGGTCTTGTAGCGTGCTTATTAAAAGCAAAAATCTTGCCCGAAAAGCTTTTAAAGCCCTCGAAAAACGGTGGGACACTTTGCGAACAACGGCCTGAAATTCAACTGAAAAAAGTGTGTGTGTGTGTGTATATATATACATATACTCAGGCTAGGTGAATTGTGTCTCAATTTTGTCAACTGGGCAAAATAATTTGATCGTGCTGAAAAAACTTTTTTTTAACTTACAAATTTTTAACTTTTGAAATAAAAAATTAAAATTTTACATCAACTTGTTTTAACTTCAAAAGCAATGAATCAAAGTTAATCGAACAAAAGTTATTTTGATTGAAGAGCGTCTTTCAACGAAATGTACATTGCTGATTCAAAATATCCGCTTCTGTGCGTGTCATTATTCAAAACGATGTCGCTTTGCCACTTAAATGGTGAAAATTTAATATTTAAAGTCTCACATGTGGGTCACAGACGTCACTCGACTCACGCGAAATTAGGCGCGCGTCAAATTTGCTTCCGTTTACAATTTCATAGAGTAACCCGCACGATTTATCGCTTGAATTTCATCGTTTCACCATTTGCCTATGCACTATTTAATTTTCTGACGAGTGTCGTATTGTATTAATTACCGAAATTTCGATCGCAAAAACATTTCGACGTTCATACAAGAATGAATACCGATACGTGCAACCATCATCGTTATTTTGATATCAGATCTAACAAAATGCGTGAACGATGCTCGACTGAAAACATTATTATTCATGCTGATTCATATTGAATAGTTGAAATCTAATAGTTGGGGAAATGTTCTATTATGATCGAATTCAACTGAAACATTATTTCACAATTATTTTGATAAATTATCGTATGAATTAGAACATAATTGAAACAATAGGCCGTGGATAAAAAAAGTTTCAAAGTAAATTGCAACTAAAATTATTCATTATCGACAGTGTATTGTTAATTCGTATAATGTATCCAAAATTTCTATATGATGAAATATATCATGAACAACAAGTTGTCACCACTTTGACGAACTCAAATTTACGATATAAAATTAGCAATTTACACACTATTTGAAATTTCAATTGACGACTACAAAATCGAACGTGAAATGAAAATAAATTTATCTAAAATATTACACGGTGTCCAGCAAATAGTCAATTTTGAAACCAAGGTATTTTACAGGTTCTTGGGGTTGAAAAAATAATTGTTTTCTAAAGTTCTTTTCCAAAGATCAAGAAAATTAAAGGAAAACTAATTTGTTTAAATAACTAACCATTAAAGCCAGGTTGCACGGCATGTAAGTAACAACTTTACATTGATCAAAGAAAAAATTATGTTCATTTGCAAATTCAAAATTGTTATCGTTGCCACACATCGTTTCGATATTGAAAACCAATAATCAATTCAAAAATTGATATGAATAAAAAATGAAGAAGGAAAATAATTGAAAATTCAAGGTTCTAGACAAAATGTTAAAACGTTTTCCAGGCTTTTTCAAGGTTTTATCCAAGTTTTCAAAATTTGAAAGTTCGCTGGACACCCCGAGTAAAAAAAGTTTAGGTCTTAATTTGATCAAATGTGACCAATTAATAATCGGAATGGAAATGATCAAAGTTTCAGATCAAAATAAGATAATAATTTGACCCATTAATGACGAATAAAATTTATTGATTAATGAATCCAATTTTATTCACAGTTAATAATTTAGATTTTATCCTATTTGGACCTGAAACGAATCAATTTTGATAATTTCCAGTCAGATTTTTAGTTGGTCACGTTTGATCAAATTAAGGCCTAAATTTTGTTTATTTGGGCCCTGATTATCAACTAAAAGTACCTAAACAATATTAAAATATATAAACACCGTCTCCTCCATTTCAAAATTCACCGTGCCTCGCGTAATTTCACTCCCAACGTCTCACCCCGCATTTGCAATTGATTTTATTCTTTTCACCCGTGAGAATTAATTTCTTTCACGCGCAACTTTATCGACGATCGTCTCAAAAATATAAATTTCCTTCCTCCGAAAAGGAAAAATAACAAAAAAACAAAAAAGGAAAACGACAAAAAAATCTTTACGAGCGGCAGTTAAAAGTCAACTTGCGAGTGTCCAATGGCGCGGCGAGTTTGATTTACGGCATTAAAAATGGCCGAAAAGTTGTTAAAAAAGAAGTGGCGAGCAAGGCCGCGGGATCGGGACCGTTGTCGCATTGTTGATGCTCTTGAAATTTAATCAAACTTGCAAAAGTCTTTTGCCCGCGAAAGAGTGGCAACTCCATTGCGATTTGCGAATTCAGATAAACTTTTACCAACGTTTTTCTTGCGCGGCGCGTAGCCTGCCCCCCCCCCATCCCGCTCCCCCACCCTGCGGGTACGGAAATGGAACCCGCGCGACGGGTTAAGCTCGACTTTGCGGGCGCTTCGGGGCTGGTTCATTTGCATTATCGAATATGTGCAACGTCACTCGCAAAATCCCAAGCACAGCAGGAAATTGCTTACATGCACTTCCCATTGTTTCTTTCGCTCCCCCCCCCCCCTCCCGAGCCGTCCATTTAATTGTCTTTTTTTCTTCCCCTTCGATTACCCCCGCGCAATAGGAAAGAAATTGTTGTAAAAGCTTTGAAGCGCCGCGAACAATCCAATTCGCCACTGTTGCTCTACGGAAAACCGGATACATATTTTTATTCAAACGCAATTTCATTCGCAATCCCGCGGTTTTATTGCCGTTACTTTGCTCTTTCGGTCCGAGGAAATAAGAATGCCGCCAACGACGGCGGCAGGAACGGAAAAACAGTTTCATTAAATTATATTAAATACGGCGAGAGCGCGGCCGAGTGACGCGAAAATGTGTTGGAAAATTCTTGTAGATTGAGTGTAAGAGGTGAGGGGGTTAAACAGCGAAACAATTTGAAATTTAATAAAATGAGCCAGGGGGATGTCGCTGACTAATTTGTTTGGCAAGCAGATCGAAAATTGCGTCGCAATTAAAATTTAATCACTACCTGCTGAAAGTCGAACAAATTTTATATCAGCAATTTTTTAATTAAAGTTTACTCGCGGCCGATGCAAACGCTTCTGCGGCAAAATCACGGTCCACTTTTTTTCCTCCCCCCACGCTCCCGTGTATAATTTGTGGAATTAATGGCTGTCGACCTGACAAGGGAACGGACTTGCGCGCGAAACGGGACTCGGCCGTTTCGGCGGCAAAGTTATTTTTGGCGCTACGAAGTTTTCAAGTTTTGTGTATTGGACGTTGAATGGTACAAATTTCCAACTATCTACATAAGTTGACAATTTTTGCACTTTGACCGAGCTTTTCGAAAGTTGTTACGAATTTCGCGTGATGTGATTTTTCAAGCAAAACGTTTCGATGCGGTAACACAACGTGAAAGTATTCGAGGGAATAAATTGAATTTGTACTTTTGAAAATGTATCGTCTCGTTTTATAAATAATTGTACGCCGCGAAGTAATAAATAACATTTCCATTTGCGCTATCGCGTAATATAAATGCAGAATATATTGTTTAAAGAACGTATCGTCGTGCGCGCCTTTTCGCATTTCAAATTTACGAATTCAAATTTTAAACATCAATCGGTATTGAACTGAAAGTAAAAAAGGGAAACAATCTACTGCTAAGATACAATTTTAACGCTTCGAAGTCATTAATATTTTACGTTAGCATAAAGATAAGGGACGTAAAATATCTCTTTAAAACAAAAACAGAAAAAAGAGACAAGTAACAGAATCGATAACCATCATACAGCGTTCCTGCATAAAATTTTTGATGTATTCTTATAAAAAAATGTCGTTTATTCGAAACTGAGGTATAAAGCATACATATAAAAAATATATAAAAGTAATTTACTACAACAGTTCCCCGTTGCATTGGAAAACTTGCCAACTGAAATCTCGAAGATGTTCTAGTAAAATAACGAGTAAAAATTATTTTTTAAAAACAGTAAATACATTTTACCAAAAAAAAAAAAAACTAATTTCACGAATGATGTGATGACATATCTTATTACATCAACTGCTTATGTGCTTGATGTTTTGAACGTTTATTAGTAAACGAATAAGTAAATATAATTTTCTGAATTTAAATAATGGTATTTTTCTTTTAAATAATGTCACGAGAATAAGTTTGAATTTTTAGATAAAATTTACAACTTTTTAAATAAAATATAATTTATTTTCCTTTACTATCAAACATTAAAAATTTCACGTATATAATTAGTTATGTGAAATTTAAGCTTAATTGTGCCTGTTTGTTTTAGACTAAAATCTAAATTCGTGGTATCATGCATATGTAAGTAAGATAAATTGCATATTTTACTACGGGATACATATTCTCGTAGCAACTTCAAGAAGGATTTTCTTATAGAGCACTGAAAAGTTTTAACAAAGTTTCGAAATTCTTTTTTTTATCCCAGATACATAAACACGGCAAAAAATTGAATTCAATGTCATTTCAATGAATCTTTTTTATTATTATATATTGAATTACCTTAAATACATCTAAAATACCCGAAACAAAAATATTAAATTGAATTTAAATTATTCAATTAAATATAATCAAAAAAAAAAATATAAAAAAATTAGAATAGAGGGATACCCATCTTAAATTAATTAACTTACGTTCTTAATATGAAAATTAAGTTTATGTTGCTAATATTATGTAAGTTGCAATAAATGATAATTACACTGCGTGTGAAATAATTATGCATCCCATTATTTATAATGCAATGTCAGACGATACATAAATAATCAAAAGTATTATTTATCAATGATACTAGTCAATTTGATCCAGTTGAAGTGATATAAAACTACGTTGATTAGAGTTTCAATTTTATAATTTACAAAATGCATCTCAATCTACAAGCAGAAACTTATAGTTTCTATTTGTGAAATACATTATAAATGTTGATTCAATTTCAGATCTAACTGCATGGAGTTATAAAGACAGATGTCACTCAGTTCAAATAGCCAAATCACAGCCCATTCAGAGCTTAATTAATACTATTTTGCATCCATATTCAACGCGTCGACTATGTTTATTAAGCTCTGTACACACAAATCAGATTAACAATATTTCTGTAATATTGTTAAAACGCTTAAAATGGAGTTTTGTAATTTGTAGACAAATAATTGTCATCTCGGTTAATGCGACAGTATTATTTCAGCATTTAAAATACTACTTCGCGTTAAAATCGACTTATTATTATTATGATTTTTGTCATGATATACAAACGAATATATTTTATAACCATTGCTTATATTATTACGTTGATATACGATTAAAAAAATATTTACAATTAAAATAATTATACTTTTGACAAAATTTATTGTCGCTCAATTTATCTCTAATGCAAACTCAAAAACATTGCTCAAAATTAATTTCTTTTATTTTGAAATACAAGACCAAAAATAATGTATGTGGTTAAAATTGTTTACAATAACAATTATTTTAAATTTCATATCCAGACACTGATACAAAATAAATAAATAAAAATATACAATAAGTATATTATATCAATATACAAAAAAAATGTATAATATATAATAAAGTTCTAAGATATAGCGCAAAATTAGACGAGATATCTCATCTGGGACAGGTCATTGTCGGTTTCTGTGCCGAGGTATTCTGTAGGCGTTTTACGGAGATAAATACATTTGATATTTTGACTATCATTTGACTTTAACTACGTCAATTCAATACAACAAATTTCAGTGAAGAATTTCATAAAGCCATAACTGAATACCAAATATTATGAATTTTCTTAGAAATTGAAACAAAAAATTGCACGTATACCAAATTCACGTTGATAATTCAGGCGTACAATTTCAACGTATAACTTTGAATTTCAATTTGTTTAAACGAATCTTTCGAAATTGACAAATATAATATGAAAACATCTCAACCTTCTTTCTTTTACTTTTAATTAAAGTCTAAAGTATATTTTGGAGAAGTATAAAACAAATGGTACCGAACTTGAATTGGTACCAAAATGGTACCGGTACCGAACTTCAAAAAACAAACGATCTAAGTCACACACTAATTCATCAAATAAAAACCTCTAAATACTTTCCAAACCAATCATTAAAAATCCAAAACCTCCCTCTAAAAGACATTTTCAAATCCATCCTACAAAATGCCATGTTTCTTAAAAAACAAAATGGATACATAATATGTCATATCAATTACCAGAAACATGGATAATTTTTGTCAAAAACGAATATACAAAATAGCAAACATCAACTTTCAACAAAGATAATAAAAATAAACCTTTTTTTTTTAGCGTTTATCCTCAATATTTACTATTTTGCTTGACTCTCTTCTAAACAAAAGTTGCCGAAACTCAACAACAAACAGTTTGTATCGCAAAAACGACTGACCTTGAACGAAAGTGAGAATGTAAATAAGTATGATACGTAGGAAGCCGAACGAGCGAACTTTCGTCAACATTGTTCCGCGTGTGCATTCAAAAGGGATGAGAGCCGGCGATTTTGGCGCGTAAACCAGTCCGGCCCGGCAGCGAGTCGGCCTCCTTTTTAAGGCAAAACCACCACGACGAGTCGTTGACAATTGCGACCGTTGATATCGACGCAAACGAGCGATCGTGATTTCCGCACAATCGCCGCGTCCCTTTGAACCGCACGATCCGCGCGCGAACCGTAACGAGTTGCATCAACGGAGTCTCGCCTTGAACTGACGAGCGCTTCGTTCTATCAACCCCGACGACGAGCCGTAAACCACCCTCGCTTTCCATTGGTCGCGCCGCCGTTTCGCACGTGCGCTGCACCCGTGCCTTTTTCCGATGCCTTTTGTTTCACGTCATTGTTATTAATTACATTACTCGTTACATGTAAAACGCAGACCCGTCGGGACTCGGGGGGGGGGGGGGGAAAAATGGCGGGAACAAAACGTTACTTTCCCGATGTAATTTCGACCCTCACAAAGC
>JABFOV010005777.1:0-11554 GCA_022817685.1 Aradophagus sp. ZL-2020
TCGTAATATTGTCTACAGTCTTCATTACATTTGTAACATAATGATCAAAATCAACAAATCCATAAAGATGTGTTTATTCGATAAGTTTATTCAATGCTGGCTCACTAGTCTTTTTCTATATGTTTTATTTTTATTTTTATTATATTTTAAACAACGATTTCAACTACGACAAACTGCTTTTCGCTTACTCTGCTTAGTCGTCATTAACACAAACATTTTACCTCAACAACTTGTCGCTTAGCTTTTTCACTGCAATAAAATAACATTGTTTGTCATAATCGAACAAATTACATGTTAACATTTTCGGCCCGAGCAAGCGTTCTCAACCAGTTTATAGCTCCGTTTCTTTTTTTTTCTTTTTTTTTTTTTATTTTTTTATTTTTTCATACTTCAACACAGTCAAGCTTTAAGTCGTAAACTTTTATTTTCATGAAGACACGCTCGTAAAAGAATTCAAACAATCAGCAAGTGGGTCACCATTAAACAGTTTTCGTGAGAAAGGGAAGTGTAAGAGGGAACAAACTGTTTCACTTTGTATATGCATTTTCTCATAAAGGACTTTTTCTTCTGTCGATTCTTGAAATTGAACAGGCTAAGAAGTAGCCTCAAAGTGGGAACGTTCAAAAATTTAATTCATCAATGTTTAGTATCGTCTGAATTTCGTTTTGACAAATTCATTATGACGATATCATATATTTTTGTATCTTTCATTGTATATATGTATGAAGTTTTAAATTATATTTATGAATATATACAATGTTGAGACCATACTGCATATATTAAGTGTACCTGTCAAGTACTAACCCACCTTTGCTATTATCTTTGTCAATCTTAGTTTCCCACGCCCATCACCAGTCCGGAGACAGAGCCCTGGCGCTGGCTCGAGTAAGTTCCATGTAACATTTTCCGTTCCTGTGTTTATAGTGTTCTGATATATGTGTGACGTGGTAGTTGTATTGAAATGAAAACTCTAATACTTTCAATAATTGATTTCAATCGTTTTTGTATTACGATTATAGTGAATTGATAATATGTTATTGTTGATTTGTTTTAGCCAGTTTGATATATTTGATTGATTGATATACTTGATGTACGTGTAGAGAAAAGTTTTGTGAAAAAGGTGCCTGCAAAAATAATTTAATTTATGTTATCAGTGGAGGAAGAGTGACTGATTAGTCATAAGTGAATGATAATCGGATTAAAGATGTTAGATGATTATTATTATGTTGATAGATAAATTGAATTAATTCTGAACTAGTATAAAGTAGATTTTTTATAGGTTTACTACAAGTGTCTAAATCTTAATTAGAATTCGGTCAAAGTATTTAAATACAATTATTTTATAGTATCTTGAATTATTATTTTGTACATTAAATTGATAAACTATATATATTTTTTTTATAAACTTTTGAACCATTCATAAAAGTTTTTTAATTAAACGTTGTAACAATTTGCTATATTTTTCAATAATTTTAATCAATTATTATATAGTTCCTGCTTTGAAGATGAAAGAATTGCATCTCGACCATTATACTGTATGCCTTTTTCCTGCATGTTTCACATGAATGAATGACTTTTGTGCTGCCCTCAATCATTTTCTAAGTATCCATCATCTATAAATAAGTCCATAACAAAAATTCACGAATGCTAATAAATTATATACATAGTATATTTCTTTCATTTATCTCAATTCTCATAAATCCATCAGTCTGGTTGTGCATATCGCCGTCTGTTAATTATGTGCTTTCTATTCAGTTGTCAGAAGCTTTTTATGCTGTTTATTTTGCATTCAATCGAGCGCTTTGAGATTAACTTCCAATGTTAGTTTAGTGCCTGTATTTGTTGTTCATCTTTAGTATTATGAAAAAGAAAAAAAGAAAAAATATTACCTGGCAAAAGTGGTTTATCATTCGTAATTTGTATATTATTATAATTAAAATGACGGAATGAAAGTGATTATTTTATTTTTTTGTACATCTTCATTTTTATTTATGTGTCTTTGAGTAAAATATTTCCAGATTTATATTATGGCTGTACAGTGTAGATTTGAACATAATAGATTTTTGACTATTGTGTTTATTGACGTATATATATATATATATTTTTATTATTATTAATTAACAGTACTTATAAGCTACTGAAAAATTGGCTTAAGACCCTGTTTAATATTGAATAATTTACAGGCAACTAGTTGTCTTTTATTGAGTTTAAAACTTCGATCTAATAACATAATTCTAAGCAGCTAGTGCTTAATTCAAAGAAAATTTCTATAAAAAATAATCCTGTTGAGGCAGTTAAGGTTTAATGAACAATTATTATAATTTTCCCAGATCGTGAGATTAGAAAACAGGAAGCAACACTGGACAGGCAAAAGTTACCAAGCCGCGAAAAGTTACAGCATCGAAACTAATGACACTGAACTGGATGAGCACGATCTACGCATTTGTTTGCAAGATCACGATGTGACTGTGACGGAAACTCTGCCGGACAGCTAGTGCGTTTTTCGTTAGAGGACAATTACAAACGAAAGGCTATCATTGGAGCAAACGATGATGAAAAAATGCATTCCAAGTATTGAAAAACGACAGCAAATGTCGTAACGCTTGAAGGAAAACATGATGGCGCTAGTGTCGCACTCGAGGTACCCTCTCGTTGTTATTTTTATAAGTCCGCGTTTTTTCTTACATTGAGACATTTTTATTGACGCAACGACAGCGCCATCCTTGCATCGCACTTTTTCTCCCACCTATTTTATTAAATTTGATTCCCCGCATTTTTATTATTTTCGACCCCAATGTTGAACGTTGTCGCAATTGCAATTTACAATGCACAGCACACTGATTTTATACGTGTTGTTACAATCAATTTATTATTCGTTTCATTGTTGTTCTTTTTTTTTTGTTACAATGAAATCTTCATTAATTTATTATGGAGATAATTTTGCCAATTTAATACATTTTTAGTTACAATTTTATTGAGTATATGATTTATGAAATAATTGAATTTTTGTCTATGAATTTTTTAAGCAGTGCATCAATGTTTTATTTGTTACAACGAAATTGTCGTGAAAGAACATGTTAAAGGTTCTTTACAGTCAATTCAGTTGTATTTTAATTTTAACACTTCGTTTTTGTTTTTAGAATTATGAAAACAATTTATTTAAAAAACAGTTGTCGAAGAACAGCTTGATTTTTATCTTTATATCTGTTTCACAATTATTTTACATGTTTATACAAAGTATAATTGAAAAATATTTGGTACATTTTTTAATACACGTCTATTTTTATAATATTTTATCTTATACATTTTAAAATGGATATTGTGAGCAATATTAACTAAAAATGTCATCTTGTCATTAATAATTTAACATTTTTTACATTTAAAATATTTAGCTTTTTTGCTTGTACGCATATTTTATTATTATAATAATTATTATTACTATTATTAGTATTATTATCATTACAAATTAACAGGTTTTTTTTTTTTTTTTTTTTTCGGACGGTTTGACATTTTGTTTCAAGCGGGGCTGCTGCGTTTTATACAATTATAAACTATTGATATGTACAATATGATTTTCAAAGTATAATGTTCAAAATCCTTTTTTATATTTATAACAAATTTTAAAAACAAAATTAGTCTTTATTGGGCTGGGTGCAATTTTGTTTTTCATATTTTATTTATTGAAATATATTCTAATCTATTTCCAACATTAGTATATTTAAGTTGCAGTGAAATACCCCTTTCAGCAAATAATATTCAATAATGCTGTAGGAATAGTATTAAAACAATGTTTATTATTTAAATAATATATTGAACTATACTCTTTGATAGGGATATTACGATAACATAGAGAAATATAATTCTAATTTCTATTCAAGGCGATTTTTTAGGTATACTTATTTACATAAACATCTACAGTGATGAACGAATGAAAGTGTAGACTTTATTCAAACAAAATCACTTACATTATACAAAATTACTTACTAGTATTAAATATTTTCATCAAAATTATCAATTATATTTAATATTTCATTCGAATAAATAATTATTAGAAATTACATAACAGCAGCCCGTGTTCTCTAGATAAGTAAACAAGACTGAACAGTTTACTTGACACAAGTGAAATTTATTTGATTTGATTCAAAAGTCACCATACTTCTATGTTCTCGATCGATGAATCATTAACTCGTGGCTTCTATTCTTATAAAGAATTGTGAAAAGTACTTTTTTGACACGCCAAGTAATTCAAATGTATCGTCATTAAAACATTTTTTTATCAAATTCACAGTATCCAACAACCCAAACGGATGTTATATTAAACTTTCCGTTCTTATTTTAATTATATTTACTTGAATTTAAATTCTTTATCTCCCAAAGATGGAGAGTCCAACTATTGTGCCACGCACTCCCTGAGTGGCTTTTAAATTTTATTAAAATAATATATATTTGTTAGTATTTATTATTGTTAAACCGGCAGATATTAATTAAGACGGAACGATGTATCGAAATTAGGACTTACTTACAAAAAATTGGGCGTATGTGAAAAGTGTTATGTGATAATAGACGGCGTCACGTTATGTCAAATAAAAACATTTTACACTAAGTTATTCGATTACAAACTAATGGTTGTGAAAGAGAACCCCTGTTTTCGAATTGACAATGAAGAACTTTCATTTCCACATTGATAATAGAAAATTCCCATTTGTCAAAGGTAATTCTTCATAACGGATTTCCATAAATTGGTGTCTTTATGCATTACAATTTTTAATAATGAAATTACAACTTTTAAAAGTAATTCGGCAAATGTCAACCATTGAAATTCACCTTGACAATAAAAATAGAACGAGGGTTCCTCATTGTATTTCAATTGGGAATATGGTTTCTTCATTGCTAATTTCAGACATGGGGTTCTTCCAGCCATCGAAACGTTAGAAGTAATTTTACTCTAAGATATAAAAATTTACTTCGTCGAGTTCATGTCAGTGAATGTAAATTAACTTAACATACAAAAGTATAACTGTGTACATTAAGTACTTAATATGAAAAGTGAAGAAATTGTACATAAAACGTGCATACAAGTGAATTTCATTCAAGCAGCCCTGTTACGTTCGAACATATCACAATATTGAAATTCGCGTAAGCGTTAACACAAACACATAAACACTGTGAGAAAAAAAACTACTTTTTAGAACACCGCAATACCACATCGAAGTGAAGTCTAAGAATTGTTCTAGTATCATAGATTCGATGAAACGCACCTGCCGCGAAACCGACTTTGGACACTTGAAATTTTAGCTCGGAGATCGAATGTAAAAAGATGATTGACAAAGTGCATCGACAGAATGCAAAGCTGGAATTTCGAAACAGCGTGTTGCACGTCGAAGCACAATGACGTCGTTCGAGCTCTAATGCAAAATGCTGCCAAAGTCGCCAGACAGCTCTAATTTCTCTTATTTGTAGCCTTAAGAATTCAGTGTTATTGTGCATATGCGTAGAGAGTTAATAAAAAGACAATTGCATTGATGGAAAAATCTCCGAAGAGGGGAAACAAGAAGTCCTTTGTATCTGCACAATGCAAACAATAGAGTATTTGATAAAAAACGTGTGATTTCATGTATCAAGTTTTATTTCACATCACGTGAATGTAATCCATGTTGAATACGTTTTAAAGCAAGAAAACGAAATTAAAACACAGTATATTAAAAAAACAAATCCGTGCAAAAGCTTCGTTCTTTGCATCAGAACAACAATGACATCATAAATTGGATATCACTTTTTGTTTCCGTTTCTTAAATAAGCATTTTTTACAACATATTTCAAACAGGCACTTCTAACTGTTGCAGTGCAAATTCACTTTACCTTAAAAAAAAATATTGAAACAATTTTTTCATGAAAGAACTTATTCGTCGAATAAATGCTTTCACATGGAAAACATGGCAAATTGCGTTTAATCTAACTTAAATTCGTTTAAATTATTACATAATTACATAAAAGAATTGAAGAACACGATTTGTCGTTGTTGAAACAAAATCTTTGTGTGCAAGCGTTAACTGACCAGCGAAAGAAAGAAGCGCGAGTCGCCGACTCGACCTCCAGGTTTGGATTTCGAATGCGATTGTACAATTACTATTACTTCTGTATAAATAAGACCCAGTGCAATGAACGTTGCGTTCGACGTAGATATTGGATTTATAATTATTTAGTGTCACGTTTTAGCGCTCAACTGTGATCGTCGACTTAATTTGTCACCGTCGAAGTCTTCCCAACTCACATTATTATTGTTGCAATTATAACAACAGCGTAACGCCGCCAATCTGCTCGGCGAGGTCAATTCGTTCGATCGCTTCTCGTTCCTTTCGCAACGGCATTTTTATCAGTTTGATTTATTAACGAAACAAGAGAAGCAAAACGATTATCGTAAAAGGAAAACAAAAGTTGTCGCAAGCTCGCGACTCGACGAAGCGTTTTATCTGTACCGCCGCTGTGAGTAACAATATTTTTTTAAACGTCAAACTCTCCAGGATCCTTTGAGAACCAGTCTAAGAAAAGCAGGGCCTTCGATGCGTTTGTATTTTCGCGTATAAAAATGATCAGTATTTTTTAAAGTCGCATTTATAGTCAACGAAATTGCAGACTGCACGAGCCGCGGTACCAAAAATCGTAACAATTTTGGCGCGATTCAATTCAACTCTATTACGCCAAAGTACAACGATGAGCATTTGAAGCGAAAAAGATGAAACAAAATTAATTATACGCGTGATTAAACTGCGCTCGGATTCAAGTTTGACGAAAATTACGAAAGAAGGAATTAGTAATAGAGGTAGTCTGATGTAGCTATAATAACAATATCTTCTAGCAACAATAATTGTACTTCTAATAGATTTAACTAGAATCCGTAGTTATCACAAAACTTGTTAAAATAATTAGATAACTTCTTTTTTAATCGAGCGATTAAATTTTAGGCGAACGTTGCAGTAACGTTAAATTTAAGTAATAATAACTGTGATTCCACTACATTTAACTTGCATTTGCAGTCATTGCAAAACTTGTTAAATTAATCGGACGACTTTTTTACCATACGACTAAACTTTTTGTTTACATCTTTCACTGGTTCCCACATTCGAAATTATGTTCTTATGTAACGCGATAACACGAATAAAGTTGAATTGGATCGACCGAAAAAAAAAAAAAAAGAAAAACAAAAAGGGAAAGGACAAGAAAGTATTGATAGCAAGCGTATTTATCGTTCGTTCGCGTACTCGACCGTCGAGTGGAGGAAAGTAGTATTTTGCGTTTCTTAGCGCACGTTATGTATCGATAGCTTAGCCGAATTGTGACGTTTGAAGTGATGATATCGAAAGCAAAAGTATCAATCATTTAACGAGTTGTGAGAATGCTCTTACAAGCAACAACAAAAAAGTAAAGACAACCAATTTACGATTATACAATACACAACCGAGAATAGACTAACGATGTAACACAATTGAAAATACGGTACTTCGTTTGATATGCGCTTTTCGATGTTTTGTAAGCGAAACAATTGAAACGATTCTACAAAATAAATGTCGCCTTTTTGTTTATATTGTAAAACCAGCGTGTAAGACGTCATTTGCCCCTTTCGGCGTCGAGCGTGGTGATTCATGCCCGGTCCCGACTTTGTTGTCAATTTAGCGTGCTAGCCCGAGATGGCATTCGCATGACTGAGTCCCGCGCACTTCCTCATTGTAGCGCGAATTGACGCGAAAAAGACGTTGGCCGCTATCTCGGCGGCGCGAGTCGGCTCCAAGCGTAGCGTATTAATTATCCGGCGACTTTGCAGTTAACAAGCCGAAATTTCGGAGAAAGTTGGCGGCGCATTCCTCGCATAACTGGCCGACGAGCTGCCTGGAAAACGATTATTAAACTCGCTTGCCCTCGTCTTTTAACGTTACTTTTCACTCCGCCTGTTTGGCTCCTTTTCACCGTTTCATCTTTTCTTTTTCGCACGATTATTTATCTAAAAAGAATGATTCACGCCGCGTCGTGGTATCAGCGTAAAGAACTACGAGGGGAAGGAAAAAAATGAAATAATAATATTGCTGACACTTAATCCGCAGATAAAAATTCTTTAAGATTACAGCGTCTCGACGAGCGCGTAATCTGCGCGCACATCTGAACGCAGTCGGTCGTAAAATATGGAGCAAAGCGCGGCATGAAGAGAGCGTGAAAAAGAGAAAGAAGCGAGCGCGCGCCTAGCGTTAGAGAATCGACACCTTTTTGACGTGCCATGAAGAAGAATGGACGGGGGAGGGGGAGACGTTGCATCGCAGTATAACATGTGATTTTTGCGCGTTCGATATGCAGATTTAATTACACTTCCATTTGCGAGCGTTGAATTAATTTTTATTATAATTTGTCTCAATTCATTCGTGCTTGTATCAAATTAAAAAGAGAAGTGAACATTTTTTCTACAATTGTTGGAATGTAAAGCACACTGTTGTAATTTGTGTACAATAGTTTTTTATAATAATTTTTTTAAGTAGTTTCTAGGCAATACAGCAATCACGCTGACGCTTTTGCAGCAAAAAAGTGTTTTAACTGTAAATCAATATTAAAAAAAAATTGTACACATTAATCATAAATTGTGACCACAAGGAGTTATTTGCTGTCTTATCATAGAGCAAATAATCTTATTATAGGTACACATGTTGTCAACTTGATTTGACTCATTAAAAGAAAAACTGGCTAAAAGAGAGAGAGGAACGAGCGCTTTCACTTTCGTTTTGAAAACAGTTAATATTTAAAACGGAAAATCAAATTATATACAATTTAATATTCAAACACGTGGGGTTATAATGAAAACGTGAATAATATTTATAAACAGATTTACAACGCGTCATTTGTCATCATTTACTCAAGCGTCACGTTAAAGTATTAGTTTATTAAGTAAGCAAATAAAACAAAAGAACCTAAAATGAAAGACCGTAAGGTAAACATTGCAGTTTGATTTATAGGTTTACAAATAAATGAAAAGTAGATGAACATTATTTACATTTATGTTCGCGAGAATGTATCAAGAATATGCAGAACAAACAAAACTGAGACAAAGAGATGATGGATCAAATTAGAATTTATGTACGTGGTAGTATCTTGTATTTCATTGAAAGTAAACAATATAAAATTACACCTACGCGAAAAAAAGTATTCATAATAATTTTCGAATTTTATTTGCTGATTGTCAGTTTATGAAACAAAGTTAGTACGTTCTGTCTAAAATCAATTACATTTTAATCATCAGTTTTAGAAATACGAGTTTCTACAATGGTCACAATTTATTAAAATCATCGAGTGCTTTGTACGCGGAAGTATGTAATAAATATTTAACTTTCCTTCGCAAAAGCTCAAAGTAATCTAAGTTGTTATTCAAGCGAACATTTCAATCAATCGATGATTTTATTTGATAAAATTAAATGTATCTTTCTTTTCTTTTCAGACTACGATTTTATTTAAATAACGATAAGCAGGATCAAGACGTGCGCGCCTAAAACAAAACGAATCATCATAGTCGCGGGACGAGAGACACTGCTGTCGAAAAGCCGTGGAAGAATAAAGCAGCTGACCGAGGTATTTCACTACACTTGATATAATGACTCAATAAATGAAAACATCCATATCTGTTGAGACGCGCGGAGCGAAAGAATGCGCGGCATTCAGCGGTGCGTAGTATGTCTAGCGGGGAGGAGAACGCGCTGATTGATTGACTGATTCTAAATTCATTTATTAGACGCGCGAGCGGGCATTAGATTATGCGCGAGAGCCGATTGGCAATAATGACCGAGCGGACCAATGGGCGTCGGGCCGCGATCAGCCGTCGATGCTCCAATTCGAATTACCGATGCGGGACGAAAATAGACCCGACTTCGTCGATGTAATTTGTTTATTCATGAAAAAAAAAGCGCCGCTTGTGATTCAGTCGGAGGAACGAGGAACATTCCTTCCAATGAATCGTGTCGCATAGTTTGCGTCCACTTAGCTTATCGTTGATGAATTGATTTTAGTCAAGTCTTATTCTATGCGTTATTTCTGTTTTTCAACCGACTTTTTTCCCTTTATTCATTGCTTCAAGCTGATTGGAACGTCGATTAAAAGGGTGGGAAAAAAAGATTATTGAAATTGTGTAAAATTATGTTTAATTGGTTTTAATAGTGATTTTTGGTGCTGTCAGTTTCTGTGGGGCTTCATTTAATTTTTATGAATTAAATTAAATGTTGATACTTGTTCACGGGATCTTGTACCAATTATATATATTATTTGTTTTGCAATTTCAATGTTAATGAATGAAGTTTTTGTTTTTTTTTTTTTTAATTGTCAAGTAATTTGAAAAACTTTAAAGAGAAAAGCATTATTTATTGATGATTAATTAATCGTTAAACTTTTTATAAAATCCGTTTCAAGATTTTGAGGTTTTTATTTTTATTCAATTGATTTATGCATAAAACAAATAACAGTTTGAAAGATTTAAAAAATTCCAATTTAATTGTTAAGTATTGGAAACAAGCAGTGCCAACTTTTTTTTTAATATTAGAAATTAATATTCTAGACAGCATCTGAAATATTTTCGAACTTTCCTGGACATCTGTTCCCATAAGAATGGACCAAACTTATTTTTATTGCGTTTCGTTGCGGCTTGAATAAGTTGACCATAACATTCTGGAAACGTGCTTTATCACTGATTTCTGAAATGGAATATTCAAGATGTTTTAGTGTACAGTTTGCGTTGAAGTAGAAGTTTTAGAATGATTTTAAGAAATAGAAAATATCTTAATCGTTTATTAAATAAAATGTTTATAACAATTAAAGAAGCACATCGAATTTCTGCTGCTTAAGAAGTACACATTTTATTGTGAGCGTAATCTAAATTTTACAGTTATAAATAATTCCATCAAAAGAACACACTTTGGCATCGAAATAAAAATCAAACACAAAATGAAAACGTAAAAAACAAAAACCTGAAAAAAAGAAGCAAAACAAAACACGCGTTTGAAAAGTACAAATTCGACCGTCCTTCTCGAGTCGATTCCACGAATAGGGAATTTGAAAAAGGAAAAAATAGGCACGCTCGGAAAGGCACCCCTTTTCGGCGGTCGAAATCAGAGGGCGCTGAAATTACGGCCGAAGCGAGCACGGGCAGCGTGAAATAGCCGGCGGACAATTATCCTCCTTCGCACGTTCCACGGAATCCGTGCATGAAGTGCACGTAACAAGGACAGCGCGTACGGTTGACAGAGCGACAAACGCGCAGGGGGAGCCTTCGCTTTGAGGGTGGCGCGCAATTAAAGATGGCGTCGGCCGAGGCGCGCACACACTGCGTCGGGGTGTGGCGCTCGCGCATGCCCCCGCGCCGCCCCCCAGCCACGACGGGACGACATATACCGACCGATCGTTCGGCGCCCTATCGCGATCGGCTCGGACCAACCTGTACGCGCAGCGCCGCTCGCCGAGTCCGCCCACCCGCTTCTTCATTGGCACCAACTGATTTTCCCTCTGTTTGCGGCTCTCGGTTTTCCGGTAATGC
>JABFOV010005778.1:0-11553 GCA_022817685.1 Aradophagus sp. ZL-2020
ATAATGAAAGACGATATGGTATAGTCACAAGTGATGTGACGAAGATACGTGAGTAGTATAGTCTATATGATATGTCTAATAACCGGATGGACAACTACATTGACCAATTTCACCTTCGTGCAGGGATATAACAGCGAATCAGTTTTATTTCGTTTTTTTTTTTTTAAGAAGGAGGGGGAATCAGAGGTGGAGAGAGGTCGTGGGGGCGCGGAGATGTGTAAAAGAGACCGGCATATCACGTCGAAAAAAAAAAAAAAAAAAAAAAAAAATTTGAGGACAAAAAGCACGGAAATGTGATAATGTATACATTATAAATACCTATCAAGTTCAACAAAATTTGTTCGAAGGTACGTTATTCACTAAATTCCGTAAGTATTATGCTTCGTCTGTCGCTTGATCTTTCAACTTAATATATATTTCGTTAATAATATTTCTTTTTGCATCATCGAGCAGGTTTATTTTTTCAAACCTTGAAACTATTTTCAAAAAATGTTTACAAGCTAATAACAATAAGCTTCGTCGGAGATAATTTAATTCCGCTTGTGTATTAAGTTTTTTTAAGAACGAATAGGATGCGGGAACGGATTAAAACTAAGTAATCTGAAAATATTTCGCGAATGCGTTCTTTGCGTGGGATACGTTTATTTTTGTTCATGTAAGCATTTTTCGCATGTCGTAATATTTTTCCTATGCCGTACGCGAGCCAATAGAAAATATTGTTCGACAATCAAGGCTGTAAATTTCACTTTAATCTAGACAATACTAATAAATTGATAAAGGAAACGGCAAGATACAAGTATTAGTTATACACGGTATTTATCTATCTAGTGTAAAACGTAGCAGTCTTAATTTATAACACTTTCTCTCTCGGCCGATTATATTTCATTACAGTGCAGTTACGTTTCCGCGTTCCCCGACGATTCGCACTGTGCTAACGGCATCAAATCCAATATTCCAGTAGGAGGTAACGAAGAAATGTTGACATTCTGATTACGAACGGGTCAAGGTGCAAATTGATGGTAAAAAATGGTGCTCGTGTTGAATAAGGCGATACGAAAAAAAAAATATTTGGATCTGCGTGCATAAAATGAATAAGAATTTCTGAAACGAATCCGCTATTCTCAGTTGATTGTGAATTATTTTGTCTTTGCCATCGCTGCGTTCAATCATATATTAATCTAGACTTAATTGAAAAACTCATAACTTGTTTCTATTTAATATTCACCTCCCAACGGGCTCTGGTGAAAAAAATAAAATGAAGTCATTTCCGATTCCCCTGAGTTTATGCCAATTTTCCGAGTGTTTCTAATGACCATTTCTAACTATCTGGGGCCCAAAGGAACCCGCTTTTTGTCGACGGGACCAAACACGACCCAAATTTGATTACGCAGTGTAAGTTGCGGAATGTTTTGTTGCAAAATCGAAGCAGTTGCCGTTGAGCGACGCGTACGGCCTTGCGGAGATAAAGTGCTGCATGAGCGACTCCCATGACGACCTTTCCTCCGAAAGCCGTGATTAAAGAAACGATTGGCGCGGCGGTTCGATTGACGGCGATTCCCCGTTGACATCGGCGTTGCACAACCCAGCCTCGGGCTTTACGCCCGTCCCCAGGCTCTCGATTAATCACAAAAACTAATAAATAAAGTCCGTGCCTACTGTGTAATTAGTTAATAAGGTCGAATAAAGCCGCATTTGCGTAATTCGCCGACATTTCGACGGCAAAGGGAATTACCAATTGTTCCCGCTATTATTTTCGTTCGCGAAACTATTTACAAAGCCGGTGTTTCGAAATAATTGTACCAAATGCAAATGTCCGATTCCTCCGAAACGCTTGAATAAACGCGTTTCTTCCAATTCATTACCCACACACACACACATACACACACTCGGCCGGACATAATGCCGCGATGTCTTTCAGTCGACCATTGACAATCGGGCGGTTTCCATTAATCGTTCTAGTGACTTAGTTGCTGTTATTTTTTTCGCGTTTTCCGCGACGTTTTACTCTATTTTACTGGCATTATGTTTCTGTGAATGTTACTTGATTTCTTTCCAGTGGGACCATTCGATTAATTTCTTCGGCTGTTAGCGGAATGATGGAAACGTATACTCCAGCTACGCCGGTTTCACTTTCTAACTGATTGTTTTCGTGGCAATAACTTGTTTGTTTATCATTATGTTGGTTTAAGGTGTTTGACAGTTGACGCCGCGTTTTTACGATACGTAATGTAGGCTTTTAAAATAGGCTTTCGCGGAGAAAGAAATAAAAAAAAAAGAAAAGAAAAGAAAAAGTAAGAGAAAAAATTGATGGTTCCTTGTTTGGAAAGTAACAGTCAGCTCGGGGCAAAATCGAAGCGAATGTTTAAGGATATAATAGTTTTTCGATAGTTCGTTTGAAGGTTAAAGTCACTTAAGCGAGTCTGTTTTCGTCACGCGTGCTCAAATGTTGCGAGCCATTGTTTTCAATTTGTGGCATTATTGCGCAAACGGCCGACATATCTTGTTAATGATCATTCATTAAAGTCAAGAACAATGGGTAGTTATTGAAAACTTTGGAAGAACGTTAATAATACATCCCGATTAATTTCAGTGTTCAGCCGATTTATCGCCAGTAAATGGCGGATTAGATTTTTTGAAAAAATAATTTCATACTTTCTAGTGGTTACTTCCTTTTGTTCGCTTTTTCATAACAGAAGCTGGTTTTTCATTTCTCCGCAGCGAGCTTTCAACTTTTTAATTAATTCATCATTAGACGAAATCGACGTTAAACGCTAAAATAAATTCATGCCTCTCTTCTTCTTTGAGAGGATCATTGTTTTATCCGCACGAGTCACGTTTTCCGCAGCGAGTCGTCGATCAATCTCGTCAGCGTAGAAGCTTCCGTTATATCTTGTGTTATTTGCGTGAAATAAAAAGGAGAAGAGCGAGAAGAAGAAGAAAAAATGGAAAAGTAGTTTGCCTAGCCTCGAGTCATGCTTTGCAACGAGCAGACTTACAATTTTATTGCTACAAATTTTCATCAATTAACGTGGGGTGATTAAAAAAATCGATACCGGTAAAATAAATAAGACTGTCAGAATGTTCACAGAAGAAAGTGATTATTTTGATCGTGCTATAATAGATATATTAAAACATTTTGTTTTTATAACATTTTCACACAACAACATTGTCACAAGGTATTGTGTGCAAAACATTGTAGCCTTAAAAATTCTTATCGTCGTGTTTAACTTCACATTTTTATTAATTTGTATAAACGAATGCGTAATTTTATCATTACTTTAATACAAATTTGTAGCGTTGATTGTAAAATATGTGTCAAAATCTTCAAGTATAATTTAAAATGTCTTCAAAACAAATTATCTTTATATTTCTATTCGTTTTTGTAAACTGGATTGAATTTTAATTACTTTAGAGATTTTCTGACGTTTCAAATTGAATTATTCCTTTTAAATCGTTTATATAAGTTTTTACTCTAACGCTGTCAATTTTAATTACGACAAACGTAAACTTACTTTTGAAACCTGATTCGAGATTTAAAAAAATGCTCTTTGAATAAAATTAATTGATATTCATGTAACAAACAAATATTATGGACATGATTCGCTTCTAAATAATATTTCCTTAAAATAACATTTTTATTTATTTTTATGGTGAGACTGCTAAACGTTGCTTCTTAATTCGCGAAACATTCATTTCTTTCTCCATCAATTTGTTATTCATTGTACGCTCATCTCTGAACACTTCAAACTTAAATGTGTAACTTTATTGATTAAATATTGTTTACGCAGTACCATTCAAAGGTATTTCTTTTTCATAAACAACAATTCAAATGTATGTGCAAATAAACTGAAAATAAAGAAAAACGTAATAATGTGTGACATGTCGTAATTATAAAACAAAACTTATGTTGATAATACTTTCATTCTATCGATTTCCAAAGCAAAAATGTTAAATTTATAAAGGCTCATAAAAATGATTGAACAATGTTGACAAAAAACAAAAATAAACATTGGCCAAATAATAAACGTGCGTTAAACAATCGATGAATTAGCTAATGCAGCAAACAGTTGGTTGTTTTCGGTGTTTACATACTCGACATAAATTGGCAATAAAAAGTGTGGTAGTGACGTGGATATTGCACAAATCACGTAGTCATCTATAAAGCTATTAGCGCGTTCGATTGTGCACAAAGTGTTTAATAAACATGCTGTTTGTTCGTCGAAGGACGATTACAATCTATTTTTCATAAAATCAATTTTCTGGCGGATTTCAAAAGTAACTTCCAGTTGCCTCTTTACGCGGTCGTTACGGCATCGCAAAGGCCAATTAAGAATCCAATTAAATGAAATGAATACCGGCTGAACATGTATCGCACTGGTAATCCGCCGGTTTGCGTATATATTGCGTATATAGACGTATCGATTCGTGAAAGAAGGAAGAAACGCTCGGCGATAAGTGAAAAACCACTTATCTATTGAGATTTATTTTTCTTACGCTGATTTCGAGTATCTGTTCGGCTATTTCATTTCGTTGACTCGGCTTCGCGCTTTATCTGCGAGCAGGCAGTTATTTCAACTCCCCGTGGACGAACGATCGATTTATAATATCGGCTAAATACTCGAGGAGAAAATTTCGTCGATAACGTTCTCTTCATTCAGAAAGAAAGTAAATATTCGTTGACTTTTTCTTCGAAAACGTTTCGAAAAGTTCTGCAAGGCATTTTTCTGGCCGCAAACGTAGCCGAAGCCGGTCGACACTCTAACCGGTTTCGGGCCGATTTTAAGTCAAATGAAAAATCACTTTATTTCTCTGGCATAAATCGTCGACGTCATATTTATCGAAGCCACCTTTCATTCACTCACCGTCCTGCACCGATTCAATTTTTGTTCAAGGTGGTTCACACATCTGACGCGTCACCGAGTTGACCCTTGACAAAAACCACGTTCAAAAGAGAAGAAAAAGATGAAGAAAAAAAGCACTTTTAGGAGGGGGATTTCGTATAATCAAAAGTATCTAGATTTTAAAAAATGGAAATAAGGACAGAACTTTGTCCTTTCGTCTAAATGTCGTCACTCGTTTGGTTATTTTTATGATTGCTCTTGAAGGTTACGCCCGGCTTGACCGTATGTTGATGCCCATCAAGGAAATATTAGCTTTGAGATGGAAAAAGGTGGGAAAACGGTGGAACGGTATTAACTATTTTGCAAATAAAATTGATAGCAGTGTTTAGGGCTCTAGCAATTTGTGAGAAATAAATTAAACAAATTGGAATTCAATTACTATACTAATAAAACAAAACAACGTAGTTATAACTACATTTTTTTGTCATACAGAATCATTTCATAGTGAAATATGGCAAGCGTATAAATAATCACAAAATTTTATGACTTAAATATTATTTCAGATATATTAAGCATAAAAAGGGTAAAATTTAGTGAAAAAATGTTATTATAATAAAGTCTTTTAACAGTAAATTGGATTGTTTATCCGCTGAATACTATTCTTTTTATTAGGCACGTAAAAGTTCAAATAGTTCATGAACTGTTCGAACAGTTTGAAGATAATAACATAAAATAAATAAGATTAATAAAAATAACCATAGTCTTTTAAAAGTTGGACCTTCCAAGCTTTTATTAAAAGTAAAATTTCAAATATATATATATATATATATATATATATATGTATAATTTAATTTGGCAGAGGTCGCGCTACGATCTTTTTGACCGACGAACAAAGATAACTGAGTGGCGTATTTGCTTAAAATTTGAATAAAAAAAAATTTTACTTTTATATAATTTCTGAGCTACACATCAAATTTATGTTCAAAATAATATTTTAATTTTGATTATGTTATTGTGTTGTCATGTTAATATACCATTTTAATTATATGTTGAACATGTTTGAACTTCTACAATATATAGTTCGGACAGTTCGAACAGGGTTCATTTACAAGCCTACTTTTTATGCTTAATGAATCTGAAATACTGTTTTTAACAATAAAGTTTGGTAAATAAAACACTTATTTCCGTTGTATATAAATAAAGTTCCATACTTTATTGAAACGTAAAAAAAAAAAAAAAAAAAAATTCACTTTGATGTTATAATTGACATAAATTGTGTGCGTATACCCAGATTACGTCACCAGTTATATCTGACAAAAATCAAGACAATGGTAAGCATTTATTAGGCAACATTAATAAAGACGTGGAAAGATGAAAGAAATAAAATAGGTAATTAAAAGAAGTAAAAAAATAGAGTCCGACCGGTGTTTTACGGACGTGTAATCAAGGCATTTCGATAGTCGTTTATCAAAATCGAAAGTAAAATAGCTTTTGACGGTTCGCGAGATGACGCGTGAAAGACCATTTTAAGGACAATGTTTGCTCGAAGAAACCGTGAACGAGTTGTAATAATTAACCTTAAATGTTTTATTCGGTGCATATGGTCTGCGCTTGCTCCCGCAACGACTAGCAATGAAATCGCACGGGTTTTCACAGCCGGCGACGGCTGTTGCTTTTTGTTTCGAATTGGCGAACAAACAGCGACGTGAGAAGTGGGGTTCGCACGCTCTCGCTCCTGGAAGAATCGCCGCGAGAAGGATGGTAGGCCGGCGTGTGCAATTTTGCCAGTGACGAGCGCAGCGCATGCACTTGCCGGAGGATAGGTGCGTGTACATCAGCGAAACGTAATTGAAACGAACTTTTTGTCATCGCGGGAAATCTCCGGCATTTCAAAGCCTTTCCCTCGCATTGTTCCCGGCTCGCGTTGCCAAGATCACATGCAAATTTCGCGACTCATTTTTCTCTTGTCCGTTACCTTTTCACTTTCGTTTACTCGCCACCTCGTTTTGAAGTTCATCGCACTTAACTATCCGCCGAACGAGTGACAATCCTCTCAGATAGTACGGCCAGGGTCGCAGAGCAAAAGGCGGCATATCAATTCACGATCGACGGCAAATAATTTAATCTGGTTCATTCCGATGAATATTCATTCACGTATTTGATTATGGGAACTGCTCGACGGCAATGTTACGTTACAATTAATATCATTGTCTTATGTTAAAGAAACTTTCATAATCAACTGTGACATTTCTGAGCGTCAGCATGAAATGATTTAAAAACCCTTATATTATACGGTTTAATTCATTTTTTTTTGTTTTTGTTTTTTGTTCAATACACATGCTGAAAAGTTTATTTTAACAATATTATTACAAAACTAATAAACTGTCATAATTACACGGATAAAAATTTATTTGAATGTTTCCCCTGATTGGAGTAAACGTGTTCTAAAAGACAAAAATTGCATTTATTTAACCTAAACAGTTTGAAAAGTGCTCCAAATTTGGGGAAATAGATCTATAATTGTACTATTATTTACATTTTTAAGTTTAAATATGTGTAAATTTGGCCTTACAAAATACATTTGCTCCAATTAAGGTAAAAACTTGGCTAAAATTTCTATCAGTGTATTGATCGTTACATTAAGAAGTAATTCATTCATTTATATTTATATATTTTATCGTTACATTTTACTTTCGAAATTGATTTGCATAAATAAAAGTGATTCTGTAAGTTTTAGTCTAGAATTTCAATCGAAAGTCTCATTAACGTAATTTCAGTAACGTGTTCGTGATATAAATAATGCAGTACTCGATAAAAAAAAGTACAACTGGGCCATATCTACCATAAATAATGTCCCGTGCAGAAATTTGTGGTCGTCCCGTTGTTGGCATAACATCGTAAAAGTCACAACGACATTGTTCAACAACATCATACCAGCGTTGATTAATAATAGCCATGAAATATTGAGCTAACGTTGACTTCGAAATCTAAAGTTTTGAATATTGAATACCATGTATGGTGTAATGTCAAATCTGCGTCAATTATCAACCAGCGACGCTTTTTTAAGAGCAATGCTTGCGTCATTTTGCTGAACTCTAGAAACATCTTTTCAAATGACTTCTGCTTTGACTATATCGAGTGCTACAGTATTTATCATCACCTGACACGAAGAAACGATTATGAACGGGCGATGGTAGATTTAATTGCCCCCTATCATATTTTACAGACGTTGGCTCGACGATTTCCAACGTTATGGTTGAACTTGATCTGTCAACGTTGCAACGACGTCGATGTAATTGTGTAATCACTGATTCATCAGCAATTCTACCATTGACCGATCTTATATTATTAGTGCTTTTAGCAAGATTTCGTTAACGTTGGCGCTTGTGATGAAATATACGCTGTTCCAAATGGCTTTCGTGAGCCACATAAAGGAGCGCCAAGGGCATTATCATGCAACATTATTATCGTATAACTGCAATGTAGTTATTTCATTGCAAAATGTAAATAAAAAGAAATGCGCGCGAGCATGTCTTTCTCAATCGGGGATAGATACCTTGGCTATTTCTCCTGCATTTCTTCTTCCAGGCAAAGATTTTTTAAACCAAACTTTTGTAATATTCATCGCACTAAACATCGGACAATTAATTATCGCAGTCATTAAGGTCACCGAGGCGATTTCGTTACTCGACTTCGTGAGCTGAACGTAGATATGTCTGAAAAGCGTTCGTGAACGATTTTCCCCGAGAAAGTCTTTTGCCACTTACACTGGCGAAACGCCGCTCGCGTATAACAAGTGTTTTTTAATTGCAGCGTTGAATTTCGCAAAGTGAAGGCTCCTTTTATTATTCGACCCGACTGTGAATGAAAGGCAGAATGCCACCTGATATTTGGTTACCTGTTGGTGAATGAACCCGCGGGTTTCATCAAGTCAACAAACTTTACATTGCTCACTGTCTGCGAGATCTCGGAGTGGCATTTGACTACGTTGCTTGTCATGTAAAAAGAACAGTGAAAAAAAAAAGGGTTGGCAAGTATTTGGCGTGTCAGTGTATAAAAGCTAGTACGAGAAAATAATAAAAGTTTCTTTCCTCGCGTGAGTCGACGAAAAAAGTCGCAAGTCCGCTCGAACGAGAGTCGTCAACGCGGATCCCCTGATCATCACCTTTTTGTACGTAAAGTGGCATACTCAAGTCCGAGCGAAGCGGCAAATAAATTTTATCCACGCTTCGATGACATTCCTCGCTAGCAAATCGCATTTCATCCCAACGTATTCTACCGTTTTTCAAATGACTCGGTCCTTTTAGCGACAGAACGCGAGTGGCGATTGTTCAAGGTTACCCAAAGACATATATTTTGTAGTAGTAATTCATTTAACGACTTTCTTTGATAATTTCTCAAATCGTAGATATCAGTTTATAGCTGCAATTGGCAGACCATGAATGATGAATAACGCGATTCGACGAGCGACCCAATCGACAATAAACCCGCGTTCGTTATCGCCACGACGGGGAATTCTCACGACACCATTATATCAATAAATTTCATTTGCACAGAGCGCAATTTTAACGCGAATTCTACGCTGGGGTCCCGCCGTTATTGCGAGTCAACGTCTTTATGCGCATTTTCTTTCATAAAATGATGATTTTTATTGGGCGACCTAGCACGAAAAGAAATGTTCAAGTGTTTACTCACCGCTGCTGGCAACGACAAAAAACCTGATCGTTTTTCGGATGTCAAACCTGAAAATAAAATGGCGGTTACACAGGCGTAAGAGTAAAATCATGGTGAAATGCAACGTGGATAGTAACGAAGTATGAAATAAACGCATTGTGATACAGAATAAATTACGTCGGTGTGTAATATTATAATAAACTTGATTGTGTTTCGCATTTCCTTAATCTCCTGGGTACATATAATGGCCGTTTGACAGTAAATTATCAACGCGTTTATTTCATATCTTTTTCGCAAGACGTACGGAATGTATTGCAATATGTACGATACTGACAATGTGATCGTTAAAGTCACTTTTGCAGAGTCCCTGAGACTGTCCTTATCTCCTATTTAAATGACAATACACAAGACGCATAAACAAATATATATATATATATATAAATTAGGCTGATTCTTAAAAAAATCGCGTTTAAAAATTATAAATAAAGTTGACTGGTTAAAAATGTTGGCTCGTTTAAATTGTTTAATCCAAACGAAATACCTATACCACTTTTATTCTAATTAAATGTATTTTTATTTAGTTAAGAATAATACAATGGTTCAACTAAAAGATATTAAGTTGTTTGTTATTGGAGGTTGGTATCTTCGAACTGGCACCCTTACTGTTTGGAAATAACTTTTTATAATTCACGCTTGATGTGATATACAATGTTTGTACCAAGGGTCAATGAATATTCTACCTTATCATTATTTATATTTTTTATAATCGTATTGTGAAATGTTACGATATGATGTCGTGTGTTCAACTAAATAGATACTAATACCGCACTAAACTATTTTTTCAGTGATAGGCACTTTCTAGTGATAAACGTGTAGTTTTATTTTGTATTATATAAACAACGTGCGGCAAAATTCTTATCAAACGTTTAATTCAAGATCATTGAATGAGTCATACTTTAAAAAATATTTATCTAATTTAAGTCCATAGATAGTCGTTAAGTATGAGTTGCGTTTCTTAAACGCTGGCTTTAATTGTTATACACATATTGAGATATTCGAGTATTTACATAAGTGATGCAGATCTTTTGTGAAAAGCAAACGAAAATGTTTCTCTGTAAATTTTACGACGTGTTTCTCTTTATTTAAGTATCATAAAATTCAAAAAAGGGATATCTTAATATTTTTATGCTAGTAGTAAAAATAATAGTTTTTTCCTTTTTCTTTCTTTTTATTTTTTTAATTGAAAAATAAGTTTTTAATACATCTGCTCAAAATGTATATTAAAGTCGATTTTTGATATAATTTATTTTCGTTTATTTTTCATAACATATTTCTTAAGTTAATAATTTTAGGAATTATTAAAAGAAACACTTTCATCACTTTTAAATATTCATAAAAATAAATACAGACTGAATGTATGCATTATTGATGCATGAAAAATCTATAATACAAATTCCTGACTCATTGATCGTGGTCATTGACTATAGATTGAACTGCAAAAATGCATCAAGGCAACGAATAACACACACGTATGCACACTCAAACAATATTTAATATGCGTTTTCCAACCACGTTCGTCGGCCAGTGATCATGAAAAGAGTGACGGTGAAAAAAAGTCATTGCATGTCCAAAATGAATAATTGCTTTTGGAATCTTTGAGATGCTTCGAATCATAATGTCTATACCCGAGTAAAAAAAGTTTACGTCTGTATTCGATCAAATGTAACCAACCAAAAATCGGAACAGAAATGATCAAAACTAATTAGTTTCAGATCAAAACAAGTTAGTAATTTGATCCATTAATTACGAGTAAAATTTTATTCACAATTAATGATTCAGATTTTATTCTATTTTGATCTGAAACGAATCAATTTTTATCATTTCCATTCCGATTTTTACTTGGTCACATTTGATCAAGTTAAGACCTAAATTTTTTTTACTCGGGTATAGACATTATGATTCGAAGCATCTCAAAGATTCCAAAAGCAATTATTCATTTTGGACATGCAATGACTTTTTTTCACCGTCACTCTTTTCA